>QVNW01001105.1:0-37491 GCA_014825475.1 Pseudomyrmex flavicornis
AAAAAAAAAAAAAAAAAACGGCTACAGCTGTTGACAAGATCGGGATCGGCAATATATTAAAAAGACTTGCACGAGATGAGCGCAAGAGATACTGCGAGTCTGAAATAGTTTCGGGCAAAAAAACTACACGGCAAAACTATTAATAATAACATTAACATAAAGGAGATAAAGATAACGATAAAACTTTTCGCGACAAAATGCTAATTTTGGAAATGGAAATGCAAAGAATCACTTTTTTTTCATCAATTTTGCATACTTATTAGATTCGAGAGATTTAGTTTAAAACACTCGTTTGTGTGTGAAATGTATTTGATTGTCACGTTCAGCAACGCGCAACCTAAGAAGTTTCTCTGACACATGCTGAGTTTAACAAAAGATAGAAGAAGATGAAAAGTGAAACGCGAGTCGGCATCATCAGTGCCGGCGAGTCGCGGTTGGTTGCTGATGGCAAACGATCTTAGCGGAATGATTCGGACTCCCCATCGGCGGACAAATTCGTATGTACAACCGATTTTTGGCACAGATTCCCCGAGTTCGCTCACTTGTGCACCGTTTCGAAATCCATTCGTCGCGGTTCGCGCGTTTCTCATCGCTCGTCGTCATCGTCGGGGGTGCGCTCGTTTAAAGAGAACTGCCGTCTTTCCCTGCGATGCCGCGTATCGTTGCGCACGCTTTTTGCCGTCTCCAGTACCCGGCGGGCTTCCCGTTTCCCTTCCCGAGACTCATAACGATCTACGCGACCGATTCGATTCGTCTTTCTCGCTCGCACCACGCCATAATTCATAACCTAACTGCCGTTTCTCTTCCTTCCCTCCGGCTGCTGCTTGCCGTAGCCCTCCATCCGTTCTGCCGGCTCCTTATCGCCCCCTGATGTCGCCTCTTCTCTGGTGCCGGTGCTCTTCGTCATACTTTCCTGGTCGCGTCGTTGTGGACATTCATTATGTGAACACTTCCACGAGCATTTACGTCCAAGATTTCCACTCTTTTGATCTTTCTTTAGTGAAGAGAAAGATGTGAAGATATCAGTAACTTTGGAATTAAGAAACACTCTAAATAAACTAAAATAATCTTGTTCATTATTTAATTTTAAATAGATTTATTTTTAATAAATTTTTAATTGAAAGAAATAGAATTTAAGATCTAAAGAAATATACAAAATAAATAAATAAAATAAATATCTTGTAAATTTCACAATAAGGAAAATTAAAAATTAAATTCAAATTAATGAAATACAATTGTATTTGAATTTCTTTGATCTTTTTCGTTTAAAACTAAGTTTTTTCAATAAGTTTTAAATATTTATCAAAAAACAACGTTCTTTGTTGTCACATTTTAGAATTAGTTTTCACTTCTCTTCGATTGTTTGTCAGTATGAAAACTGCCATCGCAACTGTCTTTCAGTCGTTGCTCGTTATTTGCAACTGCGTTTGTACCACGCTCGAAAATCGTTTTCGTTGCTTTATATTTATTTATCGACGACACAATGTCACAGTCGACTTCTTCGTCGTCGTCTATTATCCACGACTTGTCCACTTTGTGCGCGCTTTCGTTCCTCATGCCGACCGAGATAGATGCCTCTCCTACTTTTAGAAATTTATTTGTCAACAAGATGGCAGTCTCCGCTTTGTAGTATTTCCAGTGGTCGTGCTAGAAATTCGGCGTGCCCGAAACTTGGCTGCACGCGATGTTGCAATTCATTTTCATCTATTCTGCTTTTAATTGTCGTCTTTATGAAGCTCAAATCTCTCTTTGATCGCTCGCGAGTTGTCTACTATATATTTATTTTTTGAAACTGGATGAAACTGTGCTAGTTCCAGTTGGTTAAGTCGACACACATGAGTTACACGTCGGAATGAGATAATTACATAAAATCATATCTTAGTAGACGCGGTTTCAAAAAAATTAGACATAATTAAATAACATTTTTTCTCTTTTTCGGTGTGCGACGAGATTAAAGAAAACAAAACGCACGCACAATGACCGCGCGTTTCAGTTCCGAGTACTTAATTACGCAGAGACATGAGGCACAAAGAAAATCTCGTGATAATTATGCGATTATGAATAATTATTGTGCGTCGCCGCGTCCTGCGAATGCACAATGCGCGCTATACTCGATACACCTGGTGACGTAATTGCGACGCACATTTAACGATGTGTTTGCACACGTATGCGATTGCACGTCATCGTGTCGCAGGATGCACATCTATTCTCCCGTCTCGCGAAATTGCGGTAAATTAGGTGCGTAAGCGTGCATTAACAGTAATAAGCGCGGCTTGCTTTGCAATCGGCGTTGATGCGGAAGTTACATTCAAGGTTGTGAAGCGTCGTAATTTTTTTTCTCACTATTGTAATTATACAAATGTTCCACGCAAAACTTCAGAGAGAATATCTAATCAACAATTTTCTTATGGAAATGCTTTATAGCAGGCTCTATAATTGGATTCAAAATCATCGCAATGAATTGTTCGCACATCATAATAAAAGTCATGTCGGAAATATATGTACACGTCGGCTAAATTCACGCAAAGTCCCGATGTTACGACAAGCCAGAAATAATCGTTCGGCACGAGCGGCCACAAGCTCGTCGCTAGTCTATGTAGGGCAATGTTCAAAAATATGGACGACCATGCTCCTTAACAATCGCCATATGTGTCGAGCAATAATTCAGACACTTGTCACGACACTCGAACATTGAGCCAAAACCAAATGAGCCAGCTAAAAAAAGAAACTTGGAAAGAACAAGAGAGAGAGAGAGAGAGAGAGAGAGAGAGAGAGAGAGAGAGAGAGAGAGAGAGAAACAAAAGAAGGAAAACAAAGAACACCAAGAAACTAAAACAGCAAACAATTACGCACTTCAAGAAAAAAGAATTTTTTTCTCGTAGTTTTTCAATTCTTTAAAGTTTGAAATTTGAGAAGACAAGCGCGCTTTGTTCAAATTCTAAAATAGTGTTAGATTTTTAGTCTTAGAACAATTTCCAATTATCAAATTTTCGCGTATTCCATTGTGAAATTGAACGTGGTATTGTAGGATTTTGAAAACTTTTCCAGATCTTCTGTGTTTTCAAGGTTTTTGTTTGTGATTCTCTATGTTTTCACTTGTCGACAATTTTGAAAGCGAAGATCGACGTTTAAGAAAGGAAGGAAGAGGTGAGAGAGGCAGAAGAGGCCGAAAAGGAGGCAGGCAATGGTTTTAGTGGCTGCAGGCGTCGTCGGCGCGGGCGCGAACGAAAGAAAACATAAATAATCGCGTTCAAATGAGACAGGAAGGAGAAGAAGAAGGAAGAAGAAGAAGAAGAAGAAGGGCTGGGCCCCTCTCTTGGAGCCACACACGGCGACTCGGCGCTTGTGCATTTCGACCTCGTCGAACTTCATGCTTGGCTGCGAGCTATGCTGCTCCACCCTCTCTTGTCGCCCTCCCAACGACGCTGAGGAGGAAGCTGACACGACTTTGATTGTCGAAGCCGCTCTGTACCGAATCCCCGTTCGTAAATGACATATCTCGCGTATCCAACGTTGTCTATTTGTTATCTCGAACGAGTTATCTCGCTATCGAATACATTGCTCGTTAGACTTCGCGATTCGATGTTTTCAAGATTTCAGACTGTATTGCGACGCAAGATGCAACACGCATGCGTGAGAGTTAATTAATTCACCGTTCGGAACGAAGCAACACGCGCGTCGCGTGAGCAGAGATTAAAATTAACGCGCTTCCGCTCGTCGACGTCGAAGCGACGTTAATGATCATGTTATGATATCACACTTTTCTTCTCATCGAGAGACTCCTGACACCGACGGACGGCTGCGTGTCGCCGCTAGCTTTGCCGAGAATTAACGCTCAAGTGGTTGCGTGAATTTTCATGAGTCCGATGCGCGTCTACTATCTAAGATAAACATAAAAACATCGTCGTTCTCGTCAGGTAGCACATTTCTTCCTCGGTATATATTGCGATGCATCATAGATCTTCGCGATTGCAATTCCAACGAGGTAGCAATCTCTCTCAACAGAGTAGTTTCTTTTGGATCTTGAACATTGAATATGTATACGGATATCATCGGAATTGTCAAGCGAACATGAAGAGCTTCCAAATGTAATAAGTTTATTTAGAAATAAACGTAATTTTTCTAATTATAATTGATATTTTTTGAAAAGAAATTACACGGAAATGTAAGTATATTCTAATTCTGACAGAAAAAAAAAAAACCTGGAGCTCTGATTTCTCGCGTGACAGATTCTTTCGGGTCCATTTCGTTGACAAAGGCGCGTCGCGTTTGAATTAAAACGTCGCTCGCGACGTTACGTCGCGACGTATTTATAAATCAGTCGGCGTATGATAATTTAATTTTATCGCTAGTCGTCACCATAACGGCAGAGCGGCGTTTCGGCGGCAAAGGGCGAAAAAAAGGCGGCGGAGATGGGCGTGCGAGCGTGGCGGAGAGCGAGCGCGCACAAGCGGCACTAAATAGCGCGCCGAGGCGAGAGAAACGTCGGGACCCCTTCCTCAATGAGCGTGTCTCTATTAAATCTATTATTAGAGACTCGGGACTCTACGGGTGCGAAAGCATCCCTTTCAATTACCTACGGCTTCATTTCGCGCCGTCTCTACCGGGTGTGTGCGACTTCGGGATGTGCGCGTAAGTAAGGGAACGATAACGTTCGCATAAGCTTCTCGAAAGGAGTTTCGTAGATCGCACGAGGAGCCGAGGATATTATCCGAGGATCCGAGCGATCCGGATTGGAGAATCCGGAAAGATCCGGAGGGTTTAAGGATGCGATAGGATTAAAGTATCAAAGGATCCGTAAAGTCAGAGACCTAAAATTCTGAGATGTAAATACTGGAAGATTTGAAAACTCAAGAATATTCTCAAGGATATGAAGATCTAAGTGAGAGAGAATCCAAGAGAATACCGGAGATGGATTCACATATATTTTCCGGAGATTCGAGAACGTGAGGAATATATTCTAGAAGGTGAAAGTCGCATTTGCGGAGTTGAAATATTTCAAAGATTTCGAAAAAGTTGTTGATGTTCAGAATTTGATCGCGGAGTTTATTCGAGATGATATGAACTTTCGACAAAATCTCCGAACATACGAGGAATCTAAATCAGAAGATTCGAGAATGTGATAAACTTACTACAATTTCAAGGTTGCGAAAATTTTCTCGAAAAATATGAGGTTTGAAAAAAAAAAAGAGAAGGGAAAGCGATTAGTCATTATTTATCGGCAAACGTCAATATCGTAGTACTGTATAAATCCATTGTAAAATATTACGACAACGTTCAGACTCTCTTCGTTTCGTAAAGACAAGCATAGATTTCCGTGTTGTTTGCAACACGCTGATCAAAAACCCGTCAAGCTGTCCATTACCGAAGCTGATTTACTGTTGTGTTAAGGTCGCTACCGCAATTAAACGCTGTGCGTGGCAACGATCGACGCGCATAATGTCGCCGTAATGAGGAAACACGCGTTTTCCGATAAACTGAATATTATCGTTGCGTGAAATAATGTTCGACTTTATTCCGCGCTAAGCTGAAGTTTACGATGCTTATCCACCGCGTCGCCGGTCGCCTCTCGCGCAATTAGTCTTGCAAATTCGATTACGAGCGCGCGCCGGAACAATACGTGAAGCGTTATCGAGAGTTTATTAGAGGTGCCTTTTAATCATCGCGCTCGCGCCGGCGATTTTAATTTTAAATTGGTTCCGAACATACACAATCTTCCTCGGAATATTTTCATAATAATGTCTTGCGCGCAATTAACAACTTTAGCCTATCAAAAAATCTACGGCGCTAAAAATTATCTCCTTCGAGGAGAAATCGAGTCTTGACAATTATTCAATTATGACGATCTTGATCGTCGTTGATCGCGAAGAGAGGAGTTGCAACAATTTAAATAATAATTTTCATGTCGTTAGAAATATATTTTTCGAATAACAGTCTTTGTATTTTTCAGTTTTGTAATGCGATCAATAACTTGCGTCATAATTTTGTGAAACAATGTATATAATTGCAGACGTATCAAAAAGAAGACACATCGCGAGAAAGCAACATCTTATTCTGTTCTTCGTTTATCTAAAAAACTTACACGCAGATGTGGGCCTCTAATGAACACTCCGGAGTGTCCAGTTTTTGTTACACAGATGTGATTTAGATCTGTATCATTCTCGGAGCAAACCTCAATTATCCAAATTTGCGTAAAAGGAAAAAAGTGAATGAGTTCGAGTTTTTCGACCTCTTCCTGCTCTTCGCGTCATTTCTCTTGTAAAAGGCTTGAACTTCCTGGTTATGGACCTGTGCACGCGAGGCGCGAGTAAGTTGGCGTCCGGAGTATTCGGGAACCGTCGTCGTGCCTTTCTTGGTCCGCTCCGCCCACTGTGTTCGCAAATTCTCTCTCAATTTTCATCGGCCCAGCGCTCCGCAGCTGGGACGTAATTGGCTATCTGTCTTTCGATCGGTCGTGCCGATCTGTCCTCAGACTGCCGATCGGTGACGAGTACTGATGTAGGGCCCTGCGTGTACTGCTGACAGAAAATTGCTTTCCGCCGGTCTTGGAAATGCGCAAATTTCGCATTGAAATTTTTGTCGCGTGACACGCTGTGGAAGTCGAAGTTACGGGGCATTTGTATGCACTGGGTGTATAAATATATATGTATGTTTCATCGTATTCCATGTAAAACTGGAATTTAGCAAAAGAGCTATATAGAACACAAAATGTTTTTATATATTAAATCTTTGACAATTTAGAAATTATTAATAAACAAAGACAAAAACTTGTAATCGCACAAAACAGATATTTTAAAAGTCGAAATATTACTTTTATAACGGCGAGACACTCTATAGATGCAGCGTTTTGTTCACGACGATTAACTGACTAATAACGACCGAAATCTTCTTGTGTGACGAAGAGGATTTCCGAAAATTGCGAGCAGATACATATGTATCATACGTCGGCGAACATTTAAAGACAAAATCGTGTGTTTCTCTGGCGAGACACGAGATACCGCAATCAAAGATCTACAAAGGATACAAAAGGATTCGTGTGTGATAGCAACAAACGTTCGACACATTATTGCGAATAACGAGAACGAATTCGTAAAACTATTCTCGACTTTATCTGATACATATTTAAGTTTTCAGAAATTAAAAACTTTTCTTGCTGATATATTTCTCGCGATATTTTTTGTTTTATAATTCGGCCCACTTTGTTTGCATCATTTCTTATTTGAAAACAAATCGCTCCCTTTTTCCACGCTTAAAAGATTTTTTTATTGGCACATTTTGGCTGCTCTTTCGATGATACCTTTGTCTAGTTAATCGTCTCGTGATCCTCAATGACTCGCGAACGCGAAAAATCACTGGATGTCTCGTTCGCGCTTCGCACACGTCATGGCATGCGTTCTCATGCGTGGCGGAGCGTCATCTCACGGGATGCATCTCCCGCGAGGATTTATTCGCACGCGGCGGACTCGATAGCTACCGAGCCGAGCAGAACGGCGAGCATGCGGGGCGAATTTATCACGCGGTATACCTCTCGCTGCGCGCTACCACGGCCGACATCGTAAATCGGTCTGGGAAGTGGTCCAAACGTTTGGCCGAGCCGTGTCAGCGAAATCGTATAACTTCGACGGACCGACCGCGTTTGTCGGAAAACCCGCTTCAGTGGCGCCGAGGCATCAACGCCATCGCTGAAAAGTTTTCATTCGTCAATGTGTGATAAAAAAAAACTTCTTTGTGATGGTAAACTTTTATCTAATCAATTTTCGGGAACATTGGTCCCTTTAAATCACTAATTTATAATTATTTTATATTATATCTGTGGAGAAGGGAGAGTTGAAAAACCACAAATCACATTATTCAGAACATAGCGTATAGTAGAATTATTATTGAAAAAAAAATATATATATTTTCATCAAAACGCGTAAATTCTAAAGAAAGAAATATTGAAATTTCTATGAAGTATAACACCGCACGCCAATGCAAACCTCCCGTAAAGTAAAGAGCTTGACAGGGAATGTTAGTCGGTAAAGCGTCGATATCAAAGACCAGAAGTCATTCTGACCTCGCGAAACTCAAAGAACGGCGGCGGCGGTATATCGCCGGCGGATTCGCTCGTAAAGTGACGACGACGACTACGACGACCACGACGACGATGCGTATCGTCAGGCAGACCGGCAGACGACCGATGACGAGAAGCGAATGAAGCGAAAAGGAGACGGACGACGGAGGTGGCAATGTTGTCGAGAGGGCGACGATGCTGACGGCGGATGGTGGTGGTGGCGAGCCAGATGTTTGGCTAATGATGTCAGCGGAATCGTAACTAAAACCGAGGCGGCCCCGAGCTTAGCACCGGCTTAGCCTCAGCTTTGAAGGAAAGAGTCTTATTACTAGCGGCCTGCACGTGCTGCTCGTGAGCGCGAAACTGTAGGGTAATTGGACCACCCACTCGACTCACACCAACACCACTCACGCTCCTTCGCTTTCCTTCTTTGTTTTTTTCATTCTCTTTCTCTTTCTCTCCCTCTCATTCTTCATTTCTTTTTGCTCCCGGCCTCCGTCGCCGAGGACGCGAAAACGGCGGCGAGCTTTCGACGAGCAGATAAACTGGAAGTCGCGCGACGACTTCCAGTCCTGCTGTCGTTGATGTAGCTAAGCGACGGACACGCGGAAGGAGATGCTGACGTGTGTCTGTGGGCTTATCGAAGACACGAGTTTTGTGCGATTTGTGAAATCATTATACGACTACTGATAAATGGGAAATAAACGTGTGACAGGAACGGACGTGACTTTTTGCCTCGTAAATGCGTCCCGATTATAGATTACAGATGTTACAAGATCCGTCATTATTTCTCTCTCTCTCTCTCTTTTTCTTTCTTTCTTTCTAGCAATTAAGTTTGAAATTATTACTCCTTGAATATTATTAAAAATATTAAATATAATCTTACAAATTTTGTATTTCTATAAATTAAAAATGTTTTTTTTTATTAATTATAGTTCAAAAATTAATTCTAAAACTAAAGTGTGATATCGAAGTGTCTGTTTTAATTTTATTAAATTGGATTGTTATTGTGGAAACCGAACGCCTTGTTTGTTTCTGACTTTGAGTGCGAATTAATTGGACCACCTACGGACAGTTGAGCGTTGCGACAAGCGGCTCCCTTTTCCAAATAAATAACGCGCGTGTTGCGTCTCGTCTTGAGTAACCAAAAGACGACCGTACCCCAAATCGAAGCAGCAGGAGCGTGTCGTTCGAGCGAACCGCACATCTCGTCTGTGACACTCGACCCGGAAGACAGCTGATTTATGTTTTCTGGAACGCTCGCCGGACGGAAATTGGATAGGTCCGTGTTGCGGGATATCACTGCGCTTGTTTGACATTTTTATGTGGTACTCGATGTTTTCTTTTATTCGGGTGCCAGCGAGAAGACGCTAATTAACGCGCCTAATCACCCAATTACCGAGCCTAAGTTCTGTTACGACCGACTAACACCTTATTAACACGTTCGCTGCTATTACACTTTCGCGTTGTGCTATTCCGTGTATTGGTTTTAATTTTAATAACTTTAATGAAAAACTCATGGAACAATTACGATTATGCAAATTTTTTAACAATGTAACCTCTGCGATGCCAGTCGCTCAAACGACATGCTGGATCTTGCACAGTTTTAAATCTACCTCTGCACACGTGACGTTGTCGGCATCGAACATGTTAAAGAGATGTGTTGTATCCTTGTGCTATCGTGTATTATTCTTTTGCAATACTCGAAAAAATTTACATTTTATGTTATTAAATAATAAGAACGTCACAATGATATCAGAAAAATTAATGATATCTATACGTAAGTTGAATGAAAAAATAAAATATGAGAAATTTCACGGGTTCGTGTCGGGATTGTCGGAACTTTGTTTGACGTATTGTCAGCTAAACATGTTTTTTCATGGTCGTGAGAAAAATTTTGTCAATATGTTTGTCTATGTTACGTTTAAACGCGAAAAAGTTTGTCAATTCAACACGTCTTTTCAAAACTTAGCAACGGTCTGAGCGGTCAGGTAAACTCTGAGTCAGGAATTTTCAGACGAGTTTGCGGAAAATGTAGGGCAAAAGTCAAAGAGGACAAGAGCTATAGGTGATGGGAACGATATCGAAAAACGGGGCCACCTGTATATCTATCACGTCGTGGGTGGGCTTGTAGGTAATGCGAAACACCCAACTTAGGGCACAGATCCGACTTAGGGTACATTTCCTTAAGGGTAGCTCGCGTCAGAAAAAGATAGGGAACGGAAGGAGTGAGAGTGAGAGAAAACAGTCTGACCACTTAAGAGGCTACTACAAACGTGACGATGTGTAGTCCAACACGTAGACAAACTTTCTCGGATTTCCTTCGTGCGGACCACCGTGTCGGTCGATGATTCTTCGAGGGCCGAGTCTGAACAAGTATTCTTTGCAGCGAGAGTTAAGGTTAACTTGGCGATGAATGTATCCAACAAAGTTATTATGAAAAAAAAGATTAATTGCGAAACGAAAAGAAGATTGTGAGCGACTAAAAATCCAATAGTGCGTATCAAAAGTAACAGTAGAAAGCGTTACAAATACAAATCTATAATTTCTCAAAGGATTTTGCGCACAATATGTATACGGTAGTTTTCCTTTCTTGCGTCGCGGAAATAGAGATATCTATATCTCGAACATTTGTCACGTTTCTTTCATGTTCTTTTCATATTTACATCTTTTTCAGATTACAAATCATTTCTATGCTTTTTTGTGAAAACTACTAGTTCTTTTAACCGTCTCTCTTACCTTTTTCTGAAGGATTACCTTTTGACACTTGTGTTCAAATAACGCTGCTTATTTTGCTTGATTGAAAACAAAATGATTTGGTTCAAACAACGAATGGAGACATCGATACAACTTTTCTGTTTTCGGAAAAAAAAACAACAAACAAAATAGAAAATGCGCATTTCAGATCTAGGATTTTTTTCTCATGGCGCCTCCGAAGGATACCCGTGTATCAACGACGCTTACCGTATCTCTTCCCTCCAATCCCCTCCGATTGTCTATCTCCCGCCCTTGTGATGGTAGGTACGTCGCTTCGCCGCCTTCTTCTAATTTTACGAGCCGTTGACTCCCGATCGATGGAACGAACCGTTTCGAAACAGCCGACCGTTTTCCGCCACGCGCCGTTGCTCGTCGCGCCGGTGACGTAATTTTCCCGAAGCGAAGTCGGGAGAGAGCTCACGCTGCGCGAGCGGGTAATAAGATCGGGGAATTTGCGAGAGATCGCCTCGATGTTAATGCGAGTCCGAGGGCGACCGAATCTCCGATTCTGCCGATCTCTCTCTCTCTCTCTCGTCCGTCGCAGCGACTAACTATCGCTTTTCCGTCTGTTACAGATCACGAAGCTCAAGATCGACAGTAATCCCTTCGCTAAGGGCTTTCGGGATTCTTCTCGTCTTACCGACTTCGAAAGGTGAGTTACTTGATGACTTATGCTAACTATGCAACAGCAAAACATTAAGAGTACCGCTTTATAACATCCTTAGAAAGTAAAAAACATACAAATCACGTAGAACCATACAAATAAGTCTTTTGTACTTTGTTAAATATTGCAAGTACAAGGATGCAAGATTTTTTGTGTGAAAAACGCAAAAAAAATATTTCTAGCTATATCATATATTGATAACCTTTAAAAAATTTTTTTTGTTCAAAAAATTCTTCTGGCTTTGTTCCGAAAAAAATTTCACCGGACTATAGAAAACGAAATATATATAATGGTGCAGTTTCCCTTTCAGGGAGACGATGGAGTCGATGCTGGCGGAACAGCAATCGCTGAGGTTTCCGCATCGACTGCCATTCGAAATGGAACAGCTCCAGGCGGGTGCAGTCAGCAATCTTAGCCTGGAGGAGAAAGCCCTCTGGGCTGCTCGTTCACAAATGCTGCTGAGGGCGGCTGCGGCCGTAGCCGTCAGCAGCCCTTACGCTCAACTGGTCAATCCCACTCTGGTCTATCCGGGTGTATCGGCGGCGGGAACTAGCCATCAGCAGCAGCAGCAGCATCAGCAGCAGCAGCAACAGCAGCAACTAGGCCATCTGTGGTGGGCGGCGTCGTCGATCGGACCCATCTTCGCGGCAGCGCACCATCAGCAGCAGATCGCATCCGGATCCAGCACCCAGCAGAGTCCGACGGGACCCGCAGCACCGCGACCACTCTATCCCTCACCCCTTGTGCTAGCTCACCACCGATTTTCGCCGTATCACACCACAGCGACTGTTCCCAAGTCCTCAACACCTGCTGCGCCATCACCGTCACCGTCCAGAAGAGCCACGCCATCGCCTACGGACAGTCTCAGCAGGGAGGCCCAGGACCTCTCGCCTTCGTAGTCGTTGGCATTTCAGTGACTTTTCTAGGAAAATGTCGGTCACTATTTCAGTGTGAAAAAATTATGAATGAGATTGGCAGACTTTCTTTACAGCAAGACGAAAGCCAATTTCTTTCTTTAGGAAACAAAAAATTCCAGATAGTAGCGGTCCTTTTACAGGCAAGTGTTCAAAAACTTTTTTTATGTAATAAAAGGTTTTTCTAGAGTAACACACCTTGAAGGACAGTCTAATTATTCATGGATGCGTTCACAAACCATGCGACGAAATATGTAGTGAGACAACAATCGTGCTTTACGAATATTTATTCTTCACGAAAATACAAAAACTTGGTGCGTGATAAAAGTTGATTTTCTCTGCGCGCCATTTTTGTATTTAAATCGTACTTGTTTATAGACAAATTCTGTACTTTTTACTTTTCTTTTTGTTAAAGCTGATAATGATCGAAAATTAAAGACGTAAAATACTAAAATAAATACCGTTAATTATTTGTTATTACCCACGTTCACTATTAATTATTTGTTAAGGTTCATATTAAGTTATTTTGTTTTATATTTATGAAACATTATTTTTTGTGATAAAAAAAGAGACAATTTTCTTTTTTAGCAAAAAAAAATATGTGCAATACATTATGTGGTAGCAAATTATATAATCGTGTTTCTAAAATTCGAAAAAGGAGCCGGTCTCCTCTCTTTATCGGATGATGAATACAATACGATTATAAAAATAAAAAATTATATAAGTATATATATATATATAGACTTGCGGATAACATGGCGATATGTTATAAAAAGTCTTCGCACCGAAGATCAACTTTCATCGCGTGTGTCAGAATATATCCATACAGTGAGCATTTGGGTGTAACGCCAAAATCGACGGAACTCTAAATAACGACGATAATTGTGGTGTCAAAATGTTCAAAGACAGTCGCGCGAGTCGTCGTTGCTTTGACGCGCGCATCTATGTGAGAGCGAGAAAGAAATACACGCTTACGCTCGCCGGTCTCGTCTGAACTCTCGACCTTTGGCGAGCGAGGTAGCGAGCGGGCACAGAAAACTCGAAGAGTCCTCTCACGTGACTCAACGATTCTGTTGTCTCTCGACTGGATCCTGAGATCGCGAGAAGGTCCGAACCTGTAAGTGTATAGCTCGTTTTGGAAGCCAATAGATCGCCAACCGCGATCTTGATAAGGATGTATTTAGCGATACACTTCGGAGAGGAATCGATACGATGAAATATTGTTACGCAGAAAAATTTGTTACGCATGAAGACTTCAGAGCTATTCTAAGGTATTTCGTACCTCTAAGTTCACATTTTTACATTTGCAAAAATTTGTTATACCTAAATATGTACATATATATACATATACATATATATATATATATATATATATATACAGCGAAACTAAAGTATTCGTATCTTTAAGTGTATATACTTTTATATATTTGCAGAAATTTGTTACATATACACGTTTAGTCAAAAAATTAATTAATAATCGTGTCCTATGTTTAAGTTTTATTATTTTTATGCACATTTTTTTCTTATTTCTTCTTTTACTTTTTATTCAAAATAAAACTGTCGACGCTGCATTAATTCTTGCGGTAATTTTTCAAAAACACAGCTTTACAAAGAGATTTATTTGCAGGTTTATAGTAATTTGACGTGTATTGACAAAATTGTTCGTCTCACATTTTTACATTTTCCATCAAAGCTTGAAAGCCTTTTTTTTTTACGCATTACGTATCGTTTAATTATATTGCGAGGAAAATCGTATTTAATTTAACTTATTTGAAAGTTGTGAGCGAGCGGCAGCAAAGATCACGGCAAACTTTAGCAAGTTGCACGAATGAAAAGAAATACGAATGCAATGTAAATATATATAACGATCTTGATTCTCAAGGTGGCGTAATTGCCGTACATAATACCGTGCATATATGCATCTTTAAAGGTAACTAAGTTGTGCGGACTAAAGTCTCTACTTGTATATAGATATACATATATATATACATATATATATATATATATTATATATACACTTGCGATGTAAGGTAACTACGCCTTTATCTCCTGTAATATAAGCTGTATATTTCGTATTACAAGCTATTGTTATCGTTATTTATGTTCCATATTTCGAACGCGGAGAAGCGCCAAGCGCGGAGCGCGTTCTTTTCGATTAACGAGCGAATCTTGACGAGAATCGGAAATTTAAAAATTCTGTGGATTTTCAAGTAAATCGAGATACAACTTAAACGGGCGACATTTTTTGCGCGTTCTCCGCGAGAACCTGAAAAATTATTATCCGGCATCTAATAGTAGTGTAGAATGTTATATTGTTAATGCTTGTGTTGTGCAAAACGCATATGCCTATTGCTGTGCAAGCTCAGAGAGAGAACGAGAGAGAGAGAGAGAGAGAGAGAGAGAAAGAAAGAAAGAGAAAAAGAGAGATATTATTATCCCTTGTAAATATACCCTAATAAAACTCTTGTACCGAGCGCACCGTTCCAAATGTTTCCCCCTCGTCATAACACATGTTTTTATCCTGTTTTTTACATTTATTTAAAAACTATTTCTTAGAAACGCGCGTATAACAAATAAAAATCTACAAATTCATTTATATTTTCCACACATTGTTAGTTCACTAATAAAAATTTAGGATAAGAGTTACAACAAAACTGCATTATTGTATTAATCGTAGAAACGTTCATCAAAAGAAATAGCAAAACCACTTTCCTTTATATTATTCATTACTGCGTGAGAACGCGTTTTCAAATAAATCATTCAATAGGATTCATTTTCTCATTCTTGGGACGATTGAATCTAACTGATCGTGAGACAAGAAATTCCGGATACACAGAAAGGAATTCCTTCCTTTCGTAGAGTTGGCGTGTGTACATACGTTCAAGCAAATGTTGGCAGTTTTGTATAGTTAATCAGAATACCCTATTTATATATAAAGACATCATCACGCAATCCTCAAGCCGGTTGTGTGATTAGGGGTTACCGTCTGCTAGAAAAGTGAGAACTGACCGTCGAACACACGAGACGAGGTTGTTCTCACAAAAATATACTCGTCGGTTTCTGCTGAGCATTTTTATCAGCGAACATAAATTGTGCAAAATACATATCGTCGTTCAATACAATATAGAGTGTGAAGTTTCAAGCAGATCGTTTTGAAAGGTACTTGAAATTTAATATATTTTTAATGAAGAAATCTTTATACTGAGTTTTTTACATATAGTATGAAAAAAAAATATATAAACTCTGCAGAATATCTTATTTACGGTATTTCGAGTATCATATGTATGTTTATTTTTCTCGTAAGTCAAGGAGTTATATATTATTTTTTTTAGCTTTGTTAATTTATCGTTTCTTATGAAAGTATATATAATAGAAGCTTCATTAGTAGTTCGTCGGGCAATCATCGCGTCGTTAAGCGAGCGGGATGAATACATTTCCGTCGTTATGGTCATATCAGACGGCCATTAGGTGAACAGTCGTGCAGCCGGTCATGCGTTCGGTCGGTCGATCTATCCCTCGCTCGTAAATCACGCGTGCGTTTGGCACGAAGAAAGAGAGCGATGGGAGTCGCTCGTATTATGCGCAGGCGTCGAGAAAAGTGACACGTTGAGAACGTTACGACAAAAAGAAGGAAAAACCGGACTGCAATGTCGCGTCGGTATAAACATCGAGGATGTCCGCTGCTTGATTAGGGCTCCTTCCTCGTCGCGACGTCGTAAAGCAACGATTACGATCTCGCTTTGGAAGAAAAAAGCACGAGAAAGCATGAGTCTTCTTAGCTCATTAAAGTAAAACACATTAAGCTAACTTCAAATAAGAGCGTAATTTATGAAAAATTCCTTCTCTTCTGATGCGTCTAAAAAGACATTTAAAGACGTCATAATCCATTCAGACGTACTCATCAGATATATATTTTACACTCATACATCGTTTTTGAATCTCTTGCGTATATTGTTAACTTTTAGATTATCCTATTTTTTATTTGTTATGAAGCATAAATTGCAAAGTGCTGTGAAAAAAATTCGGCCAGATCCAATAGAAAATTATATCCTCGGAAATAGTTACTATTCTATCTTTGATTCCGAGAAAATATTCAGATATCGCGCTTCTAACGTGAATCCTGTATAATTTCGCACAGAGCGGGCGTTACCTATTATCCCTGAGCAGACGGTTCCGGCGAGCCTACTCCGGTCCCGCAGGACGCGATGAGACGCTACGGTGGCGTTTTAATGCGGAATGAAGGCATTATAAACTCATTAGCTGGTGAGCGAGCCCGGCTTGCGTATAAATATGCGCGCATTGCCACTCTTTATTTGAATATATATACGAAACATTAACGGCTCCATTCGCCGAGTCTTCTTTCTTTTCTTTGTTACATGTATATCTTCGGCGCCGATCCGCCATCTCGTCTGTTATTTTTTTTTTTTTTTTAGCATATATTCTCTCTTGAAAAACCTTCGATATAAATATAATATAACAGATTGTTGCAACGCGATAAAGAATGTAAAGGTGCTTGAAAACGTTCCACCTTACTGAATCACATGCGCGTTCAGGTTTTGTTATTTTATTTGACACGTATAACTTACGTCTTACACTACTCATTAAATTAAATACACCCGCTTTGTACATTCACGACGTTTCGCGTACAATCTTGTTTTGCGCTTGCAAGTTTTCGTGTTTCGGTTGCACATTCTTCTTCGCCTGTGGATGCATTCGTCTTTACTTCATATCTTATTATGCTAATTTTGTACTGCACAATTTTTGATTCCCTTTACGTGGAATGCCTTGAGGAGGATTTATATCCTAAGATATGTAATGAACTTTATCTCTTCCTCTTTCTCTCGCTCTCTTATGACGATTCCGTTCGAGGGAAAGAAAGACAGATTCTTCTTCCTTCTCTTTCTCGCCTCTTTTTCTTACTTCGTCTTTGAAGAGATACTGCATCAACCTTAATAACAACTTGCTTAAACCGACCCAGGGCTTCGCTCATTCAGCGTGTCTGTTAAATCGTTAATTACCCCTGCGAGAAGGTCAAAAAAGCTATGTCGGAGGATGGGGAGAGGAAGATCGGACTAAAAAAGAGCAGAATCTGGACGAACAAACGCTGAGAGAACTAACTTGTGAAGCATGAAGAAAAGCTACAGCGAGAAGGGAGGGTTACACAGAAGAACGAAGAATGACGATCGAGTCGCCTTGTAAATTTTTTTCCTCGTTCCCTCTTCTTTTCACTCTTTTCTTCTCTTGCATTTTGCATCTTTTGGAACTGGAAGCTGCGCCAATGCGAAACGCCCACTTCCTCTGTCCGATCTTCGGCCACTTTATTCTGCATTTGAGAATATAAAGAGGCACAAAAAGATGAGTTAAGAAGGAAAAGGTACAAGAGGTAGAAGAGTGCAGCGAGAGAAAAAAACAGAGAGAGAGAGAGAGAGAGAGAGAGAGAGAGAAAGAGACAGAGTAGGTAGTTGCTTTGCCTAATTTGCTCAGTAGTGTCCAGTCGAGAAATAACGAGTTGGGAAGAGAGACAAGAAAAAGGAGGAGAGAGAAGAGAAAGGGGATGCTTAACACCTAACATCGACATTAATTATGTCGGTTGCCACAGGTGCCAACAACCTGATTATCAGAGTTCGATCGCTCGTTTCGATTACGTTGACTTCTCAAGCGCGCGAGCAAGACATCCACCCTTTGTATTATATTGTCCTTAATTATATTGTCCTTTAGAGGACATATTAATAAATGCGTTACAAATTAAACTTAAAAATTAATAGTACATTTAAAATTAGTTAAAATAGTACATTAAATGTATATAAGTACATAAAAATAGTTTAAAATAGTACATTAAAAATTAATAGTTTATTAGAAAAAGTAGGTTTTTATAGAAATTTTTTGGAAGAAAGATTTTATTGTCTGTTAATTGTGTCGTTATAGAATTTACAATTACAATAAAAAAACAAAAAAGACAGGATAAACGTCTCGTAAGAAAGTCTCGTGAAAAAGTATGGAAAGAACCGTATAGTTTTCCGTGAGATTTTCGCGATCGAGTTTGCGCTTTGAGGTGCGGTGGAGAAAAGGGACCGCCGCGAAATAAAATGGCGGTCCGGCAATGCCACCGGTATCGATTGGGTGGTACCAGCGACACACACCGTACATGCACCTAGTATCTATACACGTACATACACTCGCGCGTGTGTACACAGTTGCCGCCGTTTGCTCTCACAATCGCGTCGCATAGTTGCAAACCGCAGAACGGGGTGCCGTTTGGCACGAGGGTTGATGGCACTCGAGGCACGAGATGGCACTCGATCGGCCGGTTATTAACCAATGCGCGTTCGCTTAAGCACGTATTAATTGATCTGAATTAATTTGCCAACACGACCGGCGCCGTGAAATTCCGCAGGGAGGTTTCTGAAATTCGGATAGAAAGCGCTTGTCGTCAACGTTTATCGGAATTTTTACGCAGTCACGTGTCAAACACTCGTAATGCGTATGATTGCTTCGAAATAACAAGTGCTTGAAACATGAAGTAAGTTTTATAATACACGGTTTCTAGTTCAGTAATGGCAAACAATACAAACGGAGATAAAACAAAAGTAATAATACATTATCGCTCTCACCGAAGTGCTACTCACGCAAGAGCAACATACGACATTTGCTGCTCCATAACAGAGTACTCTAAATTGACGAATAGTATTATAAACGCACACACGCAAGTGTAATTTGCTAGGCACGTGGAAGTATTTCGTCGTAATTTAAAAAATCAGGCTGCGTAATTTGAAGTTAATCACTTATTAAACACAAGTAATAAGTTAAAGCAATAAATCAACCGTTGCGTGCAAGATACTTACAGACATTTGTCGCCAACTGACACGAATGCGTTTTCATTGGGATACGCATCGGCAGTTTCGCGGTCACTTCTAACGCAATAAAGGAACTCATTATTAGGTTGATTCTCCTTTTCTCCTGTGTAAAAAGTCGACGAATCGCAGCCTTTGTATAATGACGCGCTTCAGACTCTCTCCGAGAGTCTGGTCCTCGTTAGATCGGGCTTACGCGACACCCGAGCTAGGTAAGTCAAGAAACGAGCCGGATAGTCTGGATGACTGCCGAGAGGTCAAAAGAGACGGCAGGAGAGAAAAGAGAAGGACAGAGAAAGAAGTCCTCGAAGGGCGAAACCCGAGACTCCGGACTCACTCCCCTTCTCGCCTCTTTCCGCCCCTCTTTTCCATCTCCGCCAGATAGAGGTACTTCTATTCATTCATTCGCTCGTTCTCGAGCGCGCGCATGCACGACCTACCGCGCGTCGTCGCTAATCTCGATTTACAGCTGGAAGGAAAATCGACTGCATTCGACATCCAATCGGCTGTTGGAATTGGGTTCCGATACTTCGGCCTATCGCAAACTGGTCGGTCGATCGGTGCGGCTTTCTTCTTTCCGTGCGGTTTTCTTTTTTCCCTCGGTTTTTTCGATAGAAGTGACAGTTTTTTTGTCGCTTCTTTAAGGTGACATTTTTTACAGCGACAATATGTATAATAATATTTCCGTTTTATTTTTCTAGAAACATTATAGAGTTTTTCTCTATTCTTTTCGCTCTAAAAGCGTACATGACGTTTGCACTCAATGCGCTATTTAATGTTGCTCGCAACACGGTCATTAAAATTTGGTCGACGTGGCGAATGATTTACATCTGTTTGACACGCGGGAAGTTTGCGACGGCGACGCGGAGACCAAATAAGCGCTCGGAAATCCGTCACGGATTCGACGCCTCGGTCTTTTGAAAAATTCAAACAGCACCGCCGGTGGATTTTGCGTTGGATTGAGCGCCATTACGGTCGTAAACGTCGATAAGCAGAACACACGATAAATTAGGCACAATGGTTTTGCGAATAAATAATAAATCTCGGTCGCGCGATTAAGCGGTACGCTTTTAGCTGCAGCGACTACTTACGGAACGGAAAACGCTAGCACGTTGGAATATCCTCATCAAAATTTATACGGGCGATTCAGTGTCCTGCGGACTCGCTACCTGCTAAGAGTATCCTGTATGTTCTTTTGAATAGAACGTAATCCAAATGTCGTGATGATCGATCATGCTCTTGACTTGAAAAGAAACTTGGTCAGCACACACACACACAGTCTATCGTTATCTGTTTTGTTACTCTACCATCCAAAAGATTTCACACTTTTTCGTAAATAGGACATTATTGAAAAAATTTAAGAATTTTCAAATGTTATAAAAACCATAATTTCAGTTTGACATAGAATATAATACAGAAGTCACGAGTATTCAAAAATTACCTTCTATTGAAATTGACTCATATTTTGTTTTTTATAAAAAAAAGAGTAGTAAAATTTGTTTAATTGTAAAATATGTAATTTTGTTTGGTTAATTTTATTGCAACTTGCAAATTCTTTCGCAAGACCAACAAAAATCGGTCAGTTTTGTCAGCATAAGCTATGCTCCTCGAAATAATCCCGGTGTTCGACAATAGATTGGCATGGCGCTGTGAAAATATTTCGAGTTCTCCGACAGATTCCGGAATTGTAAGCGTCACCAGGTGTGTGACGTTTTCTCGCCTTTTTAGAAAAATTACCAAACGACGGCAGAAGAGCCACAAGGAATAAACGAAGTCCTTGTGGCTTTTGACTAGCCGCGTAATTCTCTGTTCGAGGCTGTCACCGGATTCATATGATCGATCGATTCTCCTGCGGGATTTCTTAAAGTTTTCGAGAATAAAATCACATCTATCATAAATCGGTCGCACGAATAAACTTTGACTATCAAAATGTGAATGAACTGTTGCGTATTCACACAATAATGATGAACCAAGAAATAGATCAAAAACGATGTTTATTAAATAAAATAAGATTATTCAAAAAATACTCAACTAAATATCGAAAACTTTATTCGTGTGATACAGTTCGGTGGATCTCGTATGTTCCAGTCATATCAACTCTTGATTGACATATTACTGCGCATATTACTGGAAAAGGTTGTCAAATATACTTACTGAAAAATCGTGAGATTATCGGCTTTGCGCTTTTACGAAGTCGCGAAGTCAGAGATTAGAAAGTCAGTTGTTAAGCTTTGATCAGACGGATCATGGAGAATTTCCGAAATCGATCGACAATGGGGATTGGTCTGGGGATCTTGTCCAAATATTTGGAATCACCTCGCGCGGCTGTGTGACACCGAGGAAAACGCGCGGTTAACCCGTGACGAAACGCTCGACTGCAGGTGGCCCACAGATGCCGGGGGATTATGGGGTTTATTCCCCAGCGGGATATTGATCCCCCATTGTACCGCGACTAAGCGAGCGGACTCTCTCTCTCTCTCTCTCTCTCTTCTCTCTTCTCCTCTCTTCTCCTCTTGTCGAGCCTCTCGTTGCTCTCGGTCTCTTCCGAGATGAACTCGAAGACGGGAGAAGCGTGTTCACTCTCATCTCCATGATAGATCTTGTAATTTATGAATGCAACACAGTGTTCCGCGTTTCTTTACAGAACAGTCGTTTATATTTATATTTATTACAGCTACTATACGAAAAGAGGGAGACCATGTTTTTTTTTCTTTATTATAGAATAACATCATATATCTGTGTTTATGTGCTCTATTCAATTGCTTTTCTATTTTAATTTCTTTTTTAACGAGACCCAGCTCGATTTGGATGAAGCACGTTTCACATTAAAAATTCGGAAAGATGTAATGTTACGAATGGGATATCGTGAGTTCTCCCGGAAAGTTATGTAACGAGCTCAACGCTAAATCGCCACTGAGCGGGAAATGTAATGCTTTTTATTTATTCGACAGAGAAACGCTCTACTTTATTTATGCGTCTATATCCGATTACATATCTTTCATTCTTTGACGTTCTAATATTATTCGTTAACGTGACTCGTCCCGCGCTGTTGTTTTTTCAACAACAGCGTTCGTCAACACAATTTCTGCGACAAATCGAATCAAGAATCATGAGAAGTATATTTTACGATATATAACAGAAGAATCGATCAATCTCTTCCCTTTCGCTAATTTATTTACGTAGCTATTCTTGGCAGATTGCAGAATCACTATTTGCAAAGTCGATTGTTGTTTAGCAATACAATAGCATCCGCTCGAGGGATTCTCAAGATTGGCGATCGCGTGAGCCCGATTCTCTCACAAATCGCAGCCGAGGCGATCCGTGATCGAGGTAACCGCTTGCGATTTCGATCTCGACGCTCGAGCGATTTCGATGGTGGCGAATCAAGCGTCGGCAGGAAGGAAGCTGCCAATTTGCACCGCGCACGCCACGTCAGGACACGGCTAACGGGGATGTCCTTCGGCTCCTCCTACTTCACGCTCCTTCGAGCAACGATGATTGGCTTGAGCGCGCTGGCTCCCCTCACAGGCAAGAATTACGAGAACTGCACTCGTCGATGCGAATCCGAAGTCAGCCGACTCTCTGAATTTCTAGTTACTATTTCTAGTTATTGCACGTTACATTGAAAAGAAAATGCAAAGGAAGAAAATTGATAGAATTTTATATTTATATTTTATATGTAAAACCATATGTATAATATAATACGTACATGGTATTGTTATAATTTAATTTTGCTGAATTTTATATATATATATATACATATAACCACGATAAATTGATTCAATGTTTTATTAATTTTATAATTTTTTCAATTTAATGCATACTTGTAAATAACTGATTTCCATTTTGAATGCTGAAATCGCGTACTGCAGTTTTCTGAATTTTATTGGCTTGGAATGAAACAAGCGAATTTATATCCGCAAACAAACATTCGCGTAAGGCCATTCCGTTATGTAGATTGATTTCGGAGAGTAACGTGAGAGACGGGAGAGATAAACTATGATCGTTCGATTATATTTGTGAAGCGCATCGATCCTATTACGGATCGTCAGGTCGCCTTTTGAAAATAAGCTGTCATATATCGCCACTAAACGTGCGAAGGGGAGTCTCGGATAGAAATAAAGGGGACTTGTGGATTAGGTTCTAGATTATTCCCCGTATCGAGATGTTATTTCCCCACGATATCCTCCGTATTACCGTGGCCATCGTCTGTATTTGGGGAAACAGAGTAGAGCGCGCATTTAAAAGCGTCGCTCATTTTTCATGTCTCCTCTTTTGTGTGCGCGCATATATTTCGCTCCAATTTTTGCGAGATCGTGACT
The DNA here is from genome assembly GCA_014825475.1 of Pseudomyrmex flavicornis. NCBI lineage: Eukaryota > Metazoa > Arthropoda > Insecta > Hymenoptera > Formicidae > Pseudomyrmex > Pseudomyrmex flavicornis. The sequence goes on from QVNW01001105.1 coordinate 23,562, forward strand.
ATTTGCTTTTTTATTCACCGCTCTCGTCCCTTATGTAATCACATATCCGACTACAATAACATGTTCAAGGAGTACATTGTTTGATTATTTTCGTATACATGAGTTTAGGATTTTCATAAGTTTAATGTGGTTCGAAGAAGAATAAAAATGAAACCAGAAACAAAGTTAAAATTTTTTTATAATATACCAATTTTATAATATGTATACCAATTTGTATGAAATAAATGAAATTTGTGCAATGCTACATAACTGTTTGCACCGTAAAAGTTTCGCAATGCATCGCCGTCGGCGTTCCATCGATTAGGCGAATTATGGAACTGCGAAATTATCGGGATTGCGCAAAGAATCGGAGAGAAAATCTCTTGCGAGATACCTTTCGCGGTAGAGCGACGTCCAATCGCGGATTTTCTGTCCGTTACACTTGGAAGGGCGCAAACTATATCAGGAAACGCGGCAATTGTCCTGTCGTGAGGAGAAGAGCCGTTTGGGCCAGGACGCGCAACACTCGGCACGCAACTAACAGGAACCCGATAATTCGTGTGATCCGCCACGATCGGCTCGTGAAATCACCCGGAATCACTATTTTTTTTTTTTTTTTTTTTTTTTTTATTTCGCAGAAAAAAACAAATTCGTACATGTGTTTAGAGTTTTATCGGGAAGCCATTGCGTGTTGCGAAATGCTCGGAATTACATAAATTTCTAACACCATCGAATCATTTTTGAAACTTCAATATTCCTTTTATGTAATGTTTTTTTATTTAAAAGATAATTATGTATTGTCTTTTTTATTCTTGACTCTCATAGAGATTTCTTTTTATATCACAATATTCTCAAAGACGCGTTCCTTTCCGCGAAAGTAAAACAACTTCCATCTGAAAGTGCTTACGAAGAAATCGCCTTAATTCCTAACAACTGCATGCGCGGATGCTCGCCGATTGTTTGTCGCGAGCGACACACGCGATGCGAAATCCTCTGTTATCCAGCAGGCTGATTTTCAGTCGGACGAGAATGCGCTCCTCCGCGCGTCTCAGCAGCTACACGCGGAGTTTAATTAAGCGTTGTACCTGAAGTGAAATGCAACAGTGGGACAACAACGGCGGATATCTAAAGCTCGGCACGTAAATTACAGGTAAAGGCACAAGACGCTCGAGAGAGAGGTTCGAGTTCACGCCGGTTCGCTGCTAGTAATTAACTCGAAGGGACGTTCCTTCCGCCAAACGCGTCCTTTCGCTCGTCCCTTTGCCATGGGATTGTTTAATCCGTGTTTCCCATCGATTGCTCCTCGCCATTGCCGTTGTCATTCTTTCATCGCGAGATATGAAAAACAATCATTGAAGAAAACGCCGAGAGATTTTTCTTTTCTAAACTTTTTTCAATGATTAAAACTCTCTACATGTTAAAACAATCGAAGTTTTTGGAAGATTAGAATTTTTTTAAAACTTTTAAGGAAACTTTTAAGGAACAAAAGAAAACCTTTTTTTTGCACGTGAAAAGATATACGCGGCTTTTATGAAAGCATTATGCCAACTGGCATTACGTCAGCTGTCTTCCTTACGTATATGTTTTCTGTTGAACGCGTTGCCGAGTGACAGCCCGGGATTGTCGAAGAAGGAAGTACTCGTCGAACAACAGGTGCGCGAAAACATAGAGTGAGGCGTGTAAGTACAAGTAGCCGCGGAACCGGCAACTCAACGTCGTTCGATCGATATACCGCGAAACGATCTTCAATATTCAATTTTGTTCGAAGCGAGACAACATTAACTATATGCGTTCATCTTTTTCTTTATAATCATTTTTTTTCTATTAAATATGTACATATTTATTGTAAGATTAGTATATACCATAAATTTTCATAATACGTTTAATTTTTCTTTCGCAATAACGCAATCGCGTATGTATTGCGATCAAAGGCTGATGTTCCGAGTGCGCACGCGTTCACAGACAAGGCCCGCCGCTGTGTATCGTATCAATCGAGTGTATACGTAACCGTTGTTTCGCTATCGAAGAGAATCAACGCGCATCACGCAACGCTAATTTGTCTTCGATTTGCCCGGCCACACCGAGCTCCGTGGGAGATTGTTTGTCTCTCGCTCTCACCCCCAAGTCTCATTGTCTCATCTTCGAAAACAGCGGCGCGATTTTTACAGATTTTTACTTCACGATCAATTTAAGAAAACAGATTTCAAAACATTTTACAAAATTATATTTTAACAAAACATTGCAATTGTACTAGTTAGAGTTTGCCAACAATATCGTTTCATCTGAAGATTCTCTCATTCGCTCTCTTATATTCTTCCGTAGGGATCCTAGTGTTTCCTTTTCCTGTGACTTCCTTCAAGACTTCTCTATCCTTTCTCCATCCTCACTCCCTCTTTCTCTTCTCTTCTCTCTTTTTCTTCAACGAGAAAACGCGAAGCCAGCGGGATCCGATGCACGATGTCGGCGCGGAATATCGTAGGTCATCACACCGGGGCCTGCTTCGCAGTGATACCGCGCGTCATAAATAACGTTTGTTTCAATGTTAATCTGCGGCTCGGATCAAATCTAATAAGTACAGAGGCGACGCGGAGCAATGCCGATGGCGATTGGCTCGGCGGTACCGGCCGTACTCGTACGAATGTAAGAGGCGAACGTTGGAGAACGGACGGTAGAGGAGAAGAGGAGCCCTCGGGGGGAAAGAAGAAGAACGCGACGAGAAGAAGGAAGAAGGAGGAGAGACGGGAGGGGAAGAAGGAAGAAGAAGATGAACAAGAAGAGCCGCTCGGCATTGTTCGCGGCCGCTCGCTCGTGACTCGTGACTCTTGCGACCCGGATGACCCCTAGCCTCAATTACCTCAGACACATCCGCCCGCCCGCTCTCTTCCTCCGTCTCTCACTCACCCTTATCCTCTCTTCGACGAACTCTGCCCCCCTTCGAAGCCCATCCGCGGCCCGTGACTTCGTGCCAACGCGAGCGGAGTAGCGGCATCGATATTGGACTCCCTTCCTCGCAAAACTCACTTGGTACGTGTAATAGGAGCTTATCCTATTTAGAAATTCTCTCCAAAAAAAAAAAAAAAAGAAAAAGAATAATATTTGCGATAAAACTTGCTAGATAAATTAGTAAGATAGAACTGGCAAAATTAGGCGGTGATGATTTCTGAACACCTTTTATAAAATATATACGTGCAGTTACAAAAGAAACACCGACACGTATTTACATCTTTAATCGTTGGAATCGATGCCGGATCCACGAAGCGTGTATGTATCGGGTGTGTTCGAACGCGAGTGGATATCGTCCTCACTCGCCTAAGGAAACTAAATGGCAACTGGTCAGAACTGGCTGTAGATCCTGTCCCGATAAAGCGCGGACGATCCGACATCTCAGTTAGCACCGTTTCGGTGCTTAAGGGAATCGGCGGCTAAGTCGTGTCAGCTGTTTCCTCGACTTCCGCGGTAGTTTTGAATCGGAGCAGCTTTATTCATCTTTCAAAATATTTATCTCTCTTTTGAGATATCAAAAAGTTCTTTTTTCAAGTTTCCCTTACAGAAAAGTCGCCAATTTTTAATAATCTAAAAAAAATCGAAAAAAAACTTTGTGAAAAAAATTGTTTAATATCGAGAATGTACAAAATTATTTTTAAAAACAGACGTATGCGCAAAGTTCTAAGCATAGAGCTTATAGATATGGAGTGGGAATAGTCTATTCAAGCAATGAGTGGAAAGTGCGAGAAAGATCTGAGAGACAGAACATATACTTCTGTCCTACTCAGTGACTGTTATTCTCTTGATAAAAACAAGTTTTTATCAAGTTCAAACTTGATAAAAACATTTCGATTGGCGTTGTTATGCGCAGAGAGAAAAACAGTCACTGAGTAGGACAGCTTTTCGCCGCTATTCCTACTCCATATCTATAAGCTCTATGGTTCTAAGACGATTGATATATTCAAGACTAAGGGATAAAAAGGAGACGAAACAAGAGGCGCCAGTGTCGAAGAGAGTTTAAAGAGCCAAGCGTGCCTAGATCAGCGCGCGCGCGCGAGCGTCGATCGTATCGCGGGAGGACTTAGAAACACGTTTCGAGAGGTCCGTAGTTAATCTCTCGGGGTCCGGAAAGATGCAGAAGAAGAAGAAGACTGGTAAAAAAAAGGGACCCGTTCTCGCGGCTAATAAATTGAGCGCCCTCGTGTAAAAGTATCTACCGAAATTCCAGCGCGCAGTCTTCCGACACTCCGAAGTATCGTGTGCGACTTCAACGGTCCCGATAATTAGTCGAGTTATCGTCCGGCTTGACACTATCCCGCACCGATCTACAAGTGTTTGGAATCCGAACTGTTCGTACCGGTTTTCGTTGCGTCGTAAAAATTCGTCCCTCGCGAGCGGTGACTAATGAAACCGCGCGCGTGTCCTCGGGCTTTATCACCGGCCGGATTACGATCTCGAAAAGGCCGCACGCGGATTGGGAGACGATCGTCGCGCTAAATAATCCGAGTTATCGGCACTGGGCGGCGCGAATTTATAAACCGGCCGGCAATCATTAACAGCGGCGAAGAATTTTAATCGTCGTCGAAAAACATTTTCAGCAACCGGACTCGGTCTGAAATCGATGTTATTGCTCTGATCTCTCCATCAATTAGCGGACAACCTAATTGAATCTATTGGATAAAAAAGAATCTCAAAAAATAATCTCTCGCTGTAGTTACCTTATTCGGAGAGTAAAATATACGTAGAAAAATAATTAACAGCTAATTACAATAATATTACGTACAGAAAGAAATTAAAAATTTTCAATACAGACGTGCCGGAGATTACAGAATTACAAGTCCGAATTCTCATCAGTTAACTTTGGATTATTCATTCGTGAGGCGCATTTACCTCAACAAAGATCAGATCGACGTACCTACATCGACGCGGTCTTCGTTCCGATCGAAGCCGCATCGTCGTGTCTGTCGACAAAAGCGAGGAACGTGGACTCGATGATAATTACGGATAATGGTAATGGCGGATCTACCATTGTGTGTGTGTGTGTGTGTGTCGGACTGAGCAGGCAAACTCGAAGACAAGATCGACAAAGAAGACGAGAGGCGATCCGAACTGATCTCTCGACGCACGCAGACCCGCCCACAACGAACCGAGGAATCAATGTGTCCAACGATAGGAACGACGGAGGTTTAAGGTAACAAGTATCTCCGGAATTCCTAGGTCAGAGGGCAAAGACACGCTCGAGTCTTGAGATCCCGCTGAAATTAGTGTCCCGAGGATAATTGTTTCGAGCAGAGTCATTTCCATACCGTGAGCGCCAACTTCCACATTGCATCACGTGTTGCAACGTATATATATATATATATATATACAATGCAATAATTACACCGCATCGTTTATTTTAGAACAACTTGAGCTTCGAGCTTTCTTAATTGAAGTTTAAGAAATACAATAAATCGCGTTTCCGTTCAACGGGACCGATCAATTCTTCAGAAGATAATCTACAAGCGATAGGTATAGGTTATACGTGTATTTATTAGTTTATACGCCGTAGATCGTATCGAATGATCGAGAGCTAATCACGAAAAGTCGAGATCAAAGCGTGCTTTATATATACAAGCGTCGTAATTGAGTCATGAAAGCGTGACGAAATCCACCTCGCGATTCAACTTCGTCCCGACTCGGATTCGACGTCGCGTTCGCACGACGACTTTGCAGCTTGTTTAAAAACTATAGCACATCAGGGCTCGGCAATTTGCTCGCGGGCAGGACACGCGACCGTCACGTTATAAAACGTAGGAGCGACGTTGATGGATTTCACGCGGACCATGCGTTATGAAGACATTAGAGGGACGGGAAGGTGCACGAAATTGCGACGTGAAAATGATCGTTAAATTGCGTCCCGACTACAACAACATGCTAACGACGACGATCAGCCCGGGCGTGTCCTCGGAACTAGAGAATAAGAATAAGAGAAAGAGAAAGAAAGAGAAGGGAAAAAAGAGAAAAGCGAAGTGGAACTCACCAAACTTTCGACTGACTTCGCAGGCCTTAATTTGTCCTCTGTCCTCGTCGCGATCATCGACTCCGCGGATCATCCTAAACGAATTATAATTGAGCTCGTTAAAGACCAGGAGGCAGTAATGGCAGAATTTTTGCGACGCCAGGCAGACAGGTAGACAGGCGGGCAAACAGGACAGACTGCACCTGCTCGTGCAGTTAAATTCGACCGACTTCTTAATCCGACAATGAGCTTTCTTCATGTGATATCTCGCTGTAAATTCGAGAATTACAGTTTCCGTTCTGACAACCGTGATCTTTAAAAATCTATATTCGTAAATAAGGGACACAAATCTCTCTAAAATTTTACTAATTTTGCTGTGAATTAAAAAAATCAAGAGAATTAAGTAACGTCGAGGAAATATCACAATTCTTCAAAGGATCTTGAAGAAGAAACGCGCACGACTTTTTTTTTTTTAAGGACATCTTTCGCACGTCTTTCTTTCGAACTTACGCGCGCGCGTCACGAAAAGGCGCGCGAGAAAAAATATAACACCGAAAGGGGTGATCGAATCACGGCACCTGCCTAAGCGGTCCACCGGAGTGGCGGCGGCGGCGGCAATTTAAAAGCCGCGCGAATTACAGGGTCCGCTATCATTACTCGCGAAGAAAGGAAGCGGCTCCGATCTCCGGAGAGACCGCCGTCCAGCGAGATAGCGAAGGGAGAGGGTGAGCGGAGAGAGACCTCTTATGAAATAATTGCGGATTTTGCTATCTGATCGCGACATAGATGGCCGTATAGAGAACGCCAATGAGAAGAAAGCTCTATATCTACGTCACGTACACTTCCTGTGCGTTTGCAAAAGGTTTCGCGGCGGAAGGGATGGAGAATGTAAGTACGTGATTCCAAAACTTTTAACCTGCGACCTTTGCAAAAGGTGCTCCGAAAAGCGTCAGTGAGACGATAAAACGACGCGGTCTGAAAGATAATTCGCGATCCCCTCTTCCTTTTAATCGAGAAAACGGGACCACGTCGCTGCCGTTATTTTCGAAACGACGAGTGTTATTGGGCGGAATCTTATAATAAATCGATTTTTAATGCGCCGTAGATAGCTTACGGATGCTCTTTTCTTTGACAGTTTATCCCGCCACGCTTCTATCGTCGTTAAAATGAGATGTGAAAATATCACTTTTCACAGAAGAGAATATTTATTCTATTAAGTAAGAACCTACTTTGTTTGTAATTCTGAGAAATTTCAATTTTTCTTAGAAAGAAAAGAATTTTGCATAAAACAATTGAAGAAATAAGATCTGTTTTTAGCTTTTAGCGTGTCTAAGCTTTCTGCGTCTTTTTCTGTTCTAGATTTAGTCTTCGGCTTGTGTGTATGTATTCGTTTTCTTTGGTGTTAGTGCTTCTACCTAGTGCTTTATAACTCCGTTTTTTATTACGGATGTTTAGAGCCGTAACGGTAAAGTGAACTACGTTTGATTAGAGGCAGTAACTATTGATGACAACTGTGAAATAAAATAGATAGCAAAAAATTTAAAGTGGTGGCAATAATACTTATCGTTAGTGGCAAGTTCCTTATCGGGCGGCAACTTCCGCTTTGACAAAAATCATTCCGAAAGTGCCGGGATTTTAAGCGAAAAACCTGAGAGATATTTTTATTTCAAGGTTATCTTGTCCTTGCCACGTGCCATGCGGATGCCCTTGCCGTTGTCCTTGTTGGTTTTGACATTGGGAAAAAATATTTGAAGAAGGAAGAATCTCAAGGTCGGATACAACTTTTTTAAAGTCGATAGAAAGAAATTGAATTTCTTTTGTTAGTGACCGTTACGGTTAACTTTTTAAACAGTTGTGAAATTAGATATTGTGAGAAGAAAAGAATAGACTACAAAGTAAATTTATGATGTGCCAAAAAAAATGTCAAAAGTCTCTCTTTTGAGAAATCACAGATACACAAACAAGGTATATAGATACGTAAAACAATACATTTGTGAACTTATCAAATTTTAACTTAAATATCTTGTACTTCAGAAATAAAAGTAGAAAGAGATTTAAACTGATTTTTTAGTTATTTTTATTTTTTAATAATAATATTAATCGCCAATAACTGATTACTTTTAATCAGGTCTTGGTCCCTCAACGTAGTCTCAACTTAGATTTCACTGACGACAGATGGAAGATTTTCTCCCTCTTTCTTGTGCGATCGTCTAATTATCTTTTGAATAAATGATTCATTAGGAAAATGACCGAGAATCAAAGCGATTCGAATTCTAAAAGACCTAGCGCCTCTACACGATTGCCACGGCGTGTTGCCATAGTGACGAAGTTGCGTCCGAGGGAGATAGCGTACGCGCACGGGGGGATGAAGAGCCGTGCGCGCGGATGAGAGATAAATGTAATGCGTTGTAACGAGGGAGGAGGAGCAGAATCCAGCTCCTCCAAGTGCCACTCTATTGTGCGGCGCGACTAACTGACTCGGCCCAAACAATTTGTCGGCGCGTGCAAGACGCGCACCCCCCCCCGGTCGTCGCCGAGCGATCTCTTTTACGGGGCTGTTTGCGAATCCAGTGGGCGGATATACGTGTATATATATATACATAGTAAGAGAAAAAGAGAGGCGGTCACGTGTGCGCGCGTTATCTGTAATTTGTAAAAGGGGAGAAAAGATATATGAGGGTCGATATCGAGGGTGACTCGTCTTCTTTTAGAATTAATGCGCTTACAATTAAAAATTCTGCGTGAGATAATTTGACGGTGATTTTCTTAGAGCGAAAATAAAAAATTTAAGTAAAGAAATTACTTTTGAAATTGTTTTCTATAATGAAAAAAGTAGATATCTTATATATGTTCTCATGTAATTTAAAATATGATATTAAAGTGTCGCATGCACACAGTGAAATCAGAGAAGGGGAAATGTCGTCTCGTGTTCTGGGATTAATACTGTTATAGAAGCGTCGCGGTGGCACGCGTCAGATCGTACGCCGTAGGGCGTATAATCATCCCAATCTATAAATCATCAACTTTACTTTTGAAACGCAAAGAAAGTCGAAAAGGCTTATCACAATTATATGTTTCGAAATTCTTTAAAATTAATTAAATCACATATTTTTTTTCCGGAAGTGTCACAACGCGCTTGTATCATCGCAAATTGTAACAGAACTCGTTCTTGCGGAGACGATGATAGATAACGTCGCAATAAAAATCGCCAGATCGCCGACAGGATTGCGCGGTTGTTTTAAAATTCCGCTCACGAAAAGAATTTCAAGTTATTGGTATCAGCATATAGGAGATTCGGGTATATCAGTTTGGTAACTTTCGGGTCAAGATGGACGCCGAGTGTCCGCTCGGCGGCGGCGACGCTCCCGGAGGGTGGAGGAGGACGAACAGATGCGAACTATTGGCAATCGGACATCGAGCCCGGTCCAATAATACTCGGAAGCTCGCCCGCGTCCTTTGTTTCTTTTTACATCCTATCCCCGGCTACGCTCGTCCCTATCTTCTCGATTCCCGACAACGTTTTACCGCGATTTCATGTAAAACTTTTACGAATACGCGACGCGAGGTATGCATTTTGCGAAAAAATATGTTGCGCGTTGCACGAATTTAAATCGTCCACATTTGGTTACCGCAAACGTCCAGGACCTTTGTCTTTTGCACGCAGAAGAGCCGAACTCCTTTATTTCTACGAACATCTTGTGCACTCACGAATTTTCGAATTATTATTTATTACACATGACGAAGAGAAATGTTGTTTCTTCCGCTTTACACAAAATCTAAATCTATTTAATTTAATGTTTCTTCTAGATGGAAAAAAAAAGAGCTTGAAAATCTTTAGTTGAAACTTTGTATTCAATTCTTTTCATTATTCTCCATGTTTGATAATGTCGAAACGATTTGAAACCTAAGTGTTGTAAACCGTGAACACACACGAGTGGCAAACACCGCGCGGCGCGGCGACGAGCGCGCGTCACGCTTGATTATCAGCGGATATAGCATAATCGCCGGCGGCGACCGCGAAGCCGAGGCGTGCACGCACGTAAGAAGGATGTGCGGCCGACGCGAGCGACGGCACAGCAAAACGATTGCAATACAATTAGCCTGATTGGAGGCAATGAAGCTTCGCCACGGCACCATGTCCAAACGTTAATTAGCACATAACGATTTTGCGTGTGGACAGTGACGCGCGAGGCGTTTCTTCTGGCGTGATTACGACGGGACAGGAAAGGGGAGGGTGACGCGCGGGGTGTGCGCACATGGATGACTGTGCAACATGGTTATACGCTGGTAATTCACTGTCGCGCGACCATGACTCTGCTCTCTTCGTGCATCCCGTGCTGCTCCGATCCTCGGTGCGTGTAATACGAGATGTTTATGCGTCGTGAATGATTCCACCGAGGTATCAATGGGCCGCTCTTGAATGCGCCACCAGACAGCTCACGGAGAACAGACGAGCCACCCAGTGTGCGACTATGTTTCGGAAATGCGCGTAAGAGAAGCGGGCGTGCTGCGGTTCGTTGACTTCGACATGTTTGGATTGTTGGTTACTTCGCTTCTCTCGGATTTTATTACAAGATCTTAAGAATGCGTTTAATTTCGTTTGTCGAGCTTTTAGCTCGAACAAAATATATGTTCAAAGTTCTCATATTTATAAGCATTTAACAATCTGAGATTTATATGTTGAATTTTCGTATTAAATGATTTTTAAACGTTTATTTGTTTAGACACTTTTTGTCAATTACGTATTATTGATATACGTAACCCAATTCAACAAATAAAATAAAATCCCCGACTCGAGAAAATACAATTGAATTGTATTTGTACTCGTCTTTGATATAATAAAGAATTTGCGGTGACCGCAAACGGAGATAGATCATCTTCGGCCGGAAACAGACCGTTACCGAGAAGTCCGATTTCGCGAAGGACGCGCGGGATTCTCCTCGCGTGCCGGTATTGTCACGCAGCACGTGCGTGTACGCACGCGTGCGCGCGGTTTACCGCGCGCTCACACCGCTGCGCGTTCTTGTCGCAAGTGCAAATGCAGCCAGCCGGTAGACTGGTGTGGCGGTTGCGAGCGCTTATTATTTCGGCCGTTAAGAAAATAAACAGAAGGCAGGAAAACACGCGAGCGCGGCCGGCGAGCGGCCAACGGCGGAAATTATAGGCGGCTCCGGCCAAATGGCTTGAAAAATGCTCGACCACAAATCAAGGTGCCGCTCTCTCTTCGGCGTGGGAGCCATCTGTCCGTTCGTCGCGTCTCCTCCGCCCTCTTAACACGCTTGCCTAGATATATATATATGTGTGTATGAATATTTTTCTTTATTTTCCAAGGGCGGAACTCGGGACGGTTCTGCCTTCTCGTTTTCTCTCCCAGAACGCCCGTGATCATCATCTACGTGAAACGATTGATAAGTATCAGAAACGACGCTTAGATAGCACGTAATTTGTGTGTGGCAGCTCGCGAGAGAGTTAGAACGTTCTCAATAATTCAAGACAATGCATCAGCTCGCACTTCAACTGTTCCAATGGCTAAAATTTACAGAGTTTGAGCTTTGAATTGCTGTCTTATCCACCTTATTCGTAAGACACGCTCTCTCCTGTGCAGCATTTATTTATTTCCAAATTTGAAAAAATGAAACAAATTTTCGAGAGCAATAATGTCATCGGTGCATCGTAAAATGGCTAGATTTTGGCAAGGTGTTACAAAAACATTACGGGTAATAATTGTTTGTTGTTCTGAATAATGAAACCGTCAACGACAATGTAATAAAGCGGTCTGTCGAATACATTAAATTTTCAAAAGTCTTGTAAACTGAAAGCGATTTTTTTTGTTTTAAATTGACAAAGTAATTTTCCAAATAAAATTCTGTATGATAAATAATTGCAATTTTATTTATAATTGCAATGAGATTTGATTATCAATTATAGTGATAAAAAATATTGTCTATGCGACATGGTAGACATTTAATTACATAAGATTTACATAACAGATATTTGCATGCGGGACATGCATTGTCGAAGCAGCGACAATGCGCGCAATCCTCACGATTACGTTAACGAACACCGGGAGAGGGAAACGCGATGCAATGCAATTACGTGATCAGACGCTCAGGTTACATGCATTCTCTTCGTGATGGAAGCTCTGTGTCAAATATTCCGGCTGCGGCGGCGGCAGTTTTGCGAGAGCTCTTGACTTCTGGCCGTACACGACCTCATTTTCGTGTCACGATAAATGTCAGTGAGCGAGGCGCGCAACCCTTTCTTCCTGTCACGACAGTTTCACAGCGCGCCGGCGAGGCCGCGACCACGTAAGTAGATTTACGTGGGATATTCCCGTCCTTTCTGACAGGAAATCATCGCTTTTGCAAGTGTGTACAGAGATCGAATGTGCACATCGGCAGCTGCGCACTTCGTAACGTTCGCTTTGCTCTTTTTGCACGGCGCACACTTTTCCACGCCTGCCTTCACGCGAACGCATCGATGAAGTATTAAAAATGTCGCGTGTTTCTCGTTGAGTTTACTGTAAGGAAAAACATTCGCGATCATTTTTTTCTAGAAATATATTTTTCCCACGAAACTTTCGCATAAATAATATGTTTTGGAAAAATCAATTATAATTTCTTGGCTTTTTTAACTTGCAAATATATTATTAGGAAGATAAAATATATCATAGATAATAACAATTTATTTATATTTAAGAAAATTTTACAAATTGTTAAGATATTTCAAATTGTTATAAATATTTTCATGATCTTAATTAACATAACGTAAGACGGGTCTGTGTAATGTATTACACAGAAAAGTTTTCCTCACAAAATGAAAATGTGTCGAATGGCGATGTAACTTTCATCGGGTTGCATGAAACATCCCCTGTAATTTGAGAGCGGGTTCACGCGACCCGAGTGCGGTTAATCACTTAGATCGAAACATTTTCCGAGGTAACGATCTCACCCAAGTAGAGTCAAGTGTCAGCGGATCTTCGATGTCACCCTCGTTTCATTGGCACCGGCTCGTGCCGCTGACAACACGAGTCCGACACGTGTGTCTCGATCCTAGATTACAAGTGTATATAGTTGAAACCAGTTGCCGATCAGCAATCTGACTGGGATCTTTTAATGAGTTTTATTAAGAGAGAAGTTGGTAAAGATCGATCGGCGATGTGAAATAATTGTAGAATAAATTGAAGGGAAAGAGAAGTATAAAGAGAAGTATAAAATGATCACATCTTTTACACATCGATCTTTTATACGATCGAGTTCTCGCGTTATACAACAGTGCAAATGTTAAAATACACTCTACATATCGTCCGAGTGTTTCTAAGGATGCAACAACAATTATGAGTCGCACGATAAAAGATATATCCGCTTTCGTACAATAATGCGCAGGCAAGTTTGCAAACAGTGCGAAAAGTTGCTCCGCTGTCTCGCGCGCGTTAAAAGTAGTTGTGACAAGTTAATGATCGCGCCTCGATTTTAGTTTCTGTGCTATAGTCCCCTATAGTCCGCGCGGCTTCGCGGCAAAAACTAGCTACTTCCACGCAGATTATTGTCACCTTCGCCTTCTTTCGTGTTCCCTTTCCGTTGCTTTTCCCGCGCGACTGCCGCATAAAGCCCGTGCTAAATCGAAATTAGTCGCGCGTACAAAGGCGGCGATCGATCCACTTCTCGATGGCGAGGATTACTCGGTCGGATCCGCACCTGCTCGTGACGGCACGTGAAATCGTTATTTACGTGCCGCCGATTTTGAGAACAAAGAGGACAGACGATTATCGTCGATTTGCTCAACGCCAAGTTAAAACGCGATTACAATCTTTGCCGCGCGATATAATTATATATCGACACCATCACACGCGACTATATCGATACAAACGGCTTTAATATATGACAAAAGAGCGATAAGAAGTAATATATTTTTTTAATTAATTTAATTTGCTTATTAATAACAATATATTTTAAAATATCTTAA
>QVNW01001106.1:0-18239 GCA_014825475.1 Pseudomyrmex flavicornis
AAAGATAAAGAGCATCCCCTCCATTAATTTCTAAAACCATCAAAAGAACTCATAAGACGACCCGCCCTACTCGCCCCAACGCACAACACAAGAAAGAACTACTCTATAAAATCCTATAGAAGATAAAGGTCATAGCCCCTCGCTTTCGAGAATTCTCAAAAGAAAATCATAAAGTTTTCTTCCTAACTATGAGAAAAGAAAGGAGGGGTCTTACCCGTCTCCCTTAATCTTCCAACGCCTTAACTTCCCCTTAAAACTCTTCTCTTTTCTCTCCTTCTTACATCCTACCCCTACCCTCTCCACACAAGCCAAAGCTTCACACTCCACCCATATTATAGCAACTTATTTCCCTTAAACGGCTCCTATCTTCCCACTTTATCCGCCACAATCCGATCCCACAGAACCCAAGAGAATAAATCTCTATAATTCTAACCCGTAAAGCTAAAACATCTATCATAACCCCTCTCATATTCTTTCATAAAAGAGCCAGAGAGAAGCTTACTTATTGATAAAAACCACGCGTTACCCTCCTTAATCACATACAAAAAGAATAAAACTTATGGCGAGAAGGAAAGCCTCAAGAGAGCGATAAATCTCTTTATTCTCTTAATTACATCCTTCTCATATCCATTTTTTGCGCGTCATATTTATGATATTCTACATCATCTTCAAAAGATTTTGCTATCTTGCGTAAAAGATGTGCAAATCGCGGATAGTCATCTTCGAACTCATTTGCTTTTGATAAATAATATTTTTCCAATGAATGCGCATCATCTGCAGCAGAATAAAGCTCTGATACGCCATCTTTATCCTTTATAGCGTAGATAAAGCCGCCTTCTATCTCTTTACTCTCTATCTCCTCAAAAATGGGGGCAATAGATTCTAAAGGATAAAAAGAAAAGAGCTCTCCCAAAATATAATCAGCACGCTCTAAAAAGCCTTTTTCTTGAGAAATTTCTCTGAATTTTATGATCCACGCTAATAAATTCTCAGTCTCAATCTCTCTCTTTTCATTCATCCCAAGAAGCTTATAGCTTGGGAGAAAAGAGCCCAAGGAAAGAGTAATCCCAAAAATTTCTTTCACATAGTCACAGAAAAATTCTGGATCTTGTGCAAATTTCTCAAAAGTCGATTTAAAGCCACGCTTATTCTCTCCGCAAGAGATCGTATTTTTAAATAAATTTTCTAATATCACTAAATCATCTAAAGATGTTTTTTGCTGATCAAGCCATTTTAAAATATCCTCCAAACGATAAGCAAAAATATCCCATTGGTTCTTCCCCTCTTTCAAAGAGACAGCATGTTCCTTTAAGAAATCAACAATCCTAAAAGCAGGAAATTTTATAATATTTTCCCGACTTTTCTCTATAAAAATATAGAAAAATACTGTGTTATAAACCTCATCACTCTTTTTATGCTCTACTAATTTAAGAAATATCTTTTCAAAAGGAACTTGATTAAGGAGAATTCTATAGAGTGAGAAATCTCTTAAATATTCCTCCCAAAAAACTTCAGAATATTGACCCATCTCCTCCCATAATTTTTTATCTATTGTAAGCGCTTGCATAAAACGCGCATAAGCTCTTTCTCCCCATTCGTCTTTTTGGGCTTTTTCAAGATAGAATTTAACAAAATTTTGTGGATCGAGATGTTGCGCCTTTTGCTGATGATGAAGCCCCTCCAAAAATCGACCGCTTAAAGATGAGCTCCCCTCTCTTTCTGTTGTAAAAATCGCTTTTAAATATTTTTCTCCTGTGACCTCTATAAAAAGTTTTAAATGTTCATCCCCCATAGATTTCGCATTTTCTATGAATTCTCTTATCTCCTCCTCCGAGCCCCCTTCTCTTATAAAATCTTCTAAGGCTTTTCTTTGTTCTTGCCTTATATTTTCATTATATCTTGCCCTTGCCTCCCCTGCTTCTCCTTCCTCAGGAGGAAGTAAATAGAGACTAAAGAACCAGTATAGCCGTTCCTTCGCTGTTTTTAGCTGAATAAATTGAGAAGTTTTTTCTAAAAAATCTATGTTAAACGGTCGGGAAAAACGGGTTTTAATGCGCTCAATTTCTTTCCTCAATAAAACAGCTTTCGCCCCTCTTTTCTCAGCAAATTTTTCTAAAGCAGGAACTTCTTGAGGGTGAGACCACGAACCCAAAAGCGACCATTTCTGAAGAAGCCTACACCAATCATTTTCTTGCTCTTCTTCTGTTCCCTCTTCTATCTTACTAAGAAGAAAATCTATTGCCCAGAAATATTGTTCTTGCACTTCTTGAACTGTAGGGCGATTTTCTTTCTCTTCAAGATAGGGGGATTTTGGGGTCACAAATATAGATACCCCAATATGACAAATAAGCTTTAAAAGAAGCTCTTTTACAAATTTAGGATATTCTTTAGCCCATATTTTAAGCTTTTGTTTTCTTTTTTGAGAAGAGGCATAGGTTTGTGGACACTCAAACTTAAAAAGAGCGATAAGTGCTTCTTGCTCTTCATGCCGTATCATAGGTTTATAATCCCTTTCTTCCTCCTTTAAAGTAAAATATTGCCGTAAGAGCTCAGCAGCTTGGGAGAAATATTTTTCTTCCCAAGCGAGTTTGCTTAAGGATCTCACAAGAGCCCAATGAGATTTTAGATAAGGATTTTTATTTTCAAAATGTTTCTCTACATTCTTAAAAAAACTCTCTGGTGAGATCTCAGAAAAACATACATAAAATTCATGCGAAGGATCTAATATTCCCAGAAAATTTTTAGCAATTTTTTCCGCGCGTTTTTTTAAATCCTTTCCTAAATCCCCTAAATCTGCGCGCCCAAAAATTTCTACTGTTTTTAAGACGCCCTCTTTCACATCTTTAGAATATAGAGGCGCTTGCGTGATCAAAATTTCTTCACAAATTTCCTCAAATTTATTTAAGAGACTCTCTGGAAAAGATCCTTTAACACAATTTATAAAAGAAAGTTGACTTCTTACAAACCATGTTTCTTGGCTCCAAATATCCGTCTTAAGTCTTATCAAAGGCGCGTCTAAACGCTTTATCTGGCTTAATTGTAAAAAGAGAGACTCACGCTCTTCCCAGCTTTTCCCTGTGAGTTTTTGAAAAATCTTATTATCTTGATAGCGATAAGTTCCATCTCGCTGCTTCTCATTATTCCAACGCCCCATTAAAGCAGCGCAACAAAGAAGCTCAGGAGAGTTTTCTAAATGCTCTTGAAATGAGGCAAACCATTGCGAGGGGGAAGAACGTAAATTTTCTAAAAGATAAGGGAGAGATCTCCCCGCTTTGCTTATAAGGCTTTCCCTCTGAAAAGGATCTTTAAAAAACTCTAATAAAATAGATGATAAATCACGATTAAAAGGCGGTGAAAGAGAATATTTATCCTCTATCTGAAAATTTCTATCTTCGGCACCAAGGGCGTAAAAAATATTCCAACCTTTATTGCGTAGAACTGCTACCTTCCCACTTTCTGGAAAGCTCCCTTCTTGAGGTGCGAGAATTAAAATATTATCCCGATTTGGTGGCGTCTTATTCTTTCTATTCACTATATATGTCACTAACGCGTCAAACGCTTCTTTGCTCTTTATAAGCAACGCATTTTCTACAGAATATTTCTCTTCTTTTAAAACTGCATAGATAAATGCCATCGCCTCATGACGTGTTTCGCCCTTAAAAGAAGCATTATCCTTAAAAGCTTCTCTATTTTCATCACGCGATGCCAGCAAAATTTTATAAGGAAGCCTTTCTTGCCCCCTACTCTTATTTGGATCAATTGTCAGCCAATGATTGACCTCCTCTTCTAAACCAGAAATATCTTGGGGGAGTTTATTAAAAATTCTTGCGCACCATAATAATGTGTGCGGCGTTTTTTGTAACTGGGTATAGAGTTCACCAGCATCCCAAATAATAACATCTTTCCATGGCGTATTCTCTTTGCTCTCTTGACGCACCTGCTCTGAGTTTGGGAATTTACGCGATGTTATAAAATAAAAAATTGTCTCGCTCTTCTCATAACCAAGTGAGTCTTCTGTTCTTTTCTTTAAATCTTCTCTAAATTTAGCTTTTATCTCTTTATTTGTGCCCATCTCAAAAACGGCAAAATCTCCCCCCATTTCTGGAGGAAGATCACATTTCCCATCAAAGCCTGGTTTTGAAATATGCTCACCAGAGGGAAAAGAGCAATTTTGCGCGCCTTGTTCCTGTAAAAGACGCCCCACCAATTCAGGAAGAAGCTCTTGCATTCTGCGAGAGGATCTCTCTGTAAAATCGACAATATCAGATGCTTCAAAAAGACCCTCTAACAACATATTCTCTTTACGCCACAGCGAGAAGTTTTGTTAAAGAGGCAAGAACGCGTTTTGCCATTTTAATACGAATATTATTTGTCATTTCCCGTATCATCGCCAATTTTTGATCGGGGCGGATTTTTATCCCTGCTTTTTCATTTTTCAATGCCCAGCGCATTAAGCCTTCCGCATTGCCAAAACCATTATTCCTAAATTGCAACACCATCCCTTTAGGACCAACCTCCAACCTTTCTACCCCTGTTTCTCGGCAAGATTTCTTAATCATTACCACCTCAAGCAAATTATTCACCTCTTGAGGGAGTTTCCCAAAGCGGTCGCCTAATTCCACACGCATTGCCTCAATTTCTGCTTCATCTTTTAAACCAGCAATACGGCGATAGAGTGAAAGCCTCACCGACAAATCAGGCACATAGGTTTCAGGCAAGAGAACAGGCAAGCCAAGAATAATATTCGGCGTCCAATTTTCCTCCTCTTCTAATTTCTTCCCACGTTCGCTTCGGAGATCATTGACCGCTTCTTGCAACATTTGTTGGTAAAGCTCGATCCCGACTTCTTTAATATGCCCTGATTGTTCATCTCCTAGGAGATTCCCTGCCCCGCGTAAATCCAAATCATGAGACGCCAAGATAAAGCCCGCCCCTAAGGAATCGAGCGTCTGCATAATATCAAGCCGCTTAAGAGAGCTTGGCGCAAGAATACGGGTTTGCTCCCATGTCAGATAGGCATAGCCACGCTGCTTTGCACGCCCCACGCGCCCGCGAAGCTGATAAAGCTGCCCTAAACCAAACATATCCGCGCGATGAATAATAATCGTATTCACCCGCGGCATATCCAACCCACTCTCCACAATATTTGTTGAGAGGAGAATATCATATTTTCCTTCTGAGAATTCCGCCATCACCTCTTCAAGGGCAGTCGGTGTTAAACGCCCATGCGCCATCGCGATTTTTGCATCTGGCACAATCTCTTTTAGACGCTCTTCCATTTTTGCCATATCGGCAAGGCGCGGTACAACGCAAAAAACCTGCCCACCGCGAAAACGTTCACGCTGTATCGCCTCATGAATCATCACCCGATCAAATTCTGTGATAAAGGTTCTCACAGCCAGCCTATCTGTTGGCGGGGTCGCGATCAGGCTCATCTCTCTCATTCCAGAAAGAGATAGCTGCAAAGTTCTCGGGAGAGGTGTTGCGGAAAGTGTGAGAACATGCACATCAGCACGTAAAGATTTTAATTTTTCCTTATGGGCAACGCCAAAATGCTGCTCCTCATCAATAATCAGCAAGCCTAAGCGATTAAAAGAGACTGTTTTAGCAAGAAGCGCATGTGTGCCGATAATAATATCAATCTTACCCGCACTTAAATTCTCTCTAACTTTATTGGCTTCTTTTGCTGTAATCATGCGTGAAAGCTGGGCAATTTCTAAGGGGAAGCCTTCAAAACGCTTTTTAAAGCCGAGATAATGCTGCCGTGCGAGAAGGGTTGTTGGCACAATCACCGCCACTTGCATTCCCGACATTGCCGCCACAAAAGCGGCTCTTAGAGCGACTTCCGTCTTCCCAAAACCCACATCCCCACAGATAAGCCGATCCATAGGGCGACCTGAATTTAAATCCTGCAACACATCCGCAATTGCCTGCGCTTGATCCTCTGTTTCCATAAAAGGAAAGCGTGCGCAAAATTCATCCCAAAGACCTTCTTCAGGCGCGAGTGCTGGGGCTTCTCTCAAAGCACGTGCGGCAGCGGTACGCATTAATTCTGCCGCCATTTCCCGCAAGCGCGTTTTCATTTTGGCTTTACGTGTCTGCCAAGAAACACCGCCTAACCTATCAAGCTGTATACTCTCTTGCTCAGACCCAAAACGGCTTAATAAATCAATATTTTCAACAGGGAGAAGAAGCCGCTGATCGCCATCATATAAAATCGCAAGATAATCATGAGAGACAAGCCCTTCTTTAATGGTTTCAAGCCCCACATAACGCCCAATCCCATATTCTTCATGCACAACAAGATCGCCCTCATTCATCTCCCCAATCTGCGTGATGAAATGCGCATCTTTCCGCCGCTTTCTTGGTGGGCGTGCAAGTTTTTCACCAAAAAGATCTTGTTCTGAAATAAAGACAGCGCGCTCTGTGAGAAAGCCCCGCTCAAGACCTAAAATCAGCACGCCTATTTTTTCAGAACTAATCCCCGCCGCATCAGCCCAATTTTCAAAAGCCTCACTCTCAATCTGATGTTCTTTTAAAATATGAAGAATGCGCTCTTGCGATCCCCTACTCCATGCTGTGATATAAAGACGCTTCTTTTCCGCCCGCCATATTTGGGCATATTCTTTTAAAATATCAAAAACACCCTCTCTGCTTGGTCCTGCAAGAGAAGCAAAAAGAGGCGCGGGGCGATATCCAATATCAACCCCTTCTGCCCCTTCAGGGCGTGCAAAAGGATGTATATAAAAAAGCTGACGCCCTCTTAAAGAAGCTTCTAATCCCGCAAAATCAAGATACAGCCTCTGAGGGGGAAGCGGACGATAAGGCGTCTCACCCGCCCTCACAGGTGAACAACGCGCCTGATAATGATCCTCGATCATTTCTAAACGCGCTTTTAAAATCTCAAATGTGTCACGCTCAAAAAGCACAGAGGAATCAGGCAGATAATCAAAGAGCGTCTCTAAAAAAAGGCGCGCCCCTTCCTCATGACCTTCATGGAAAAGAGGCAGATAATGTTCCGCCCCCGCAGCGCGCCGCCCTTCTGAAATTTGCTGATAAAGAGAATCTTGCAAAGCACCAACACCAAAAGCATCCCGCCAACCAAGGCGAAAACGCTCAAGAGAATTTTTATCAAGCGCATATTCTGAAACAGGGCTTAAAGAAATTTCCGTTATTTCTTGATGCGATCTTTGCGTGGTGACGTCAAAAAGACGGAGATTCTCTATCTCATCCCCAAAGAACTCTAATCTTACCGCATCCTCACCTGAGGCAGGAAAGAAATCTAAGAGCCCCCCACGAAGGGCAAATTCTCCCCGCTCCATAACTGTATCAACACGCACATAGCCTTTTTTGATAAATTCTTCACAAAGGGCGGCACTTTCACGCATCTCCCCCTTTTTAAGCGTTAAGATCTGCCCTTGAAACAAGGCGCGTGGGGGAACACGCTGACATAGAGCATGCATGGTTGTCAGAAGAATACGCCCCATTTTAGGCGGTGCTTCTAAAAGGCGGCTCAATGTTGCTGCCCGTTCTGCAAGGATCAGATTTTGTGGCGAAGCCCGATCGTAAGGTAAAGAATCCCATGCAGGAAAGCGTAAAATCTCCACTTCTGGAAGCAGCCAAGAGAGCGTTTCTGCTAAAGCGGCAAGGGCAGCATCATCACGCGCAATATGGAGGAAAGGCACTTTACTTTCTGCAAGGCGGCTTCTGAGCAGAAAAGCAAGAGAATCATCAGGCACCCCCCAAATATCCAACAAAGGAAGGGTCTGTTTAAAAGTGATTTTTTCTAAATCCTGCTTCTCATTTTTCATCTTTATCTCTCTCATCCCCACACTCAAGCCGCCTTTCAAACAGCTCTTTTCTCTATATTATACGCCTATCTTCTCTCTCTGAAAAGCAAGCTTTAAAAATATCCGTAAATCTTGCTGATTTACTCTTTTACAAGAATCCTTATCATATCATAATATCGCCTTATGCCTGTAGATTTTCCCCCATCCCCCTTAAAAGAAACGCTCCTTCATTTATTGGCACCGATAGAGACACTCCCCTCTCTTCAGAAAAATCATGCAAAGCTTCTTTGTAAGATCGCAGAAGGGGGAAGAATTATTGACCTTCTCTTCACCCTGCCAGAACGTTATCAAGATCGCCGCAATCTTCTCACCCTTGATAAAATCAAAAAACTCCAAACAGGGGATGTTCTTACAGCACGCTGCAAAATCGCCCATATTCGCCGCCCCCAAACATCAAGTCAGCCCACTATTCTCACCGCACAAGATGAAAAGGGGGAAATTGATATTCTTTTCTTCCAAAAAGGACGGCTTTTTCTGCCCCAAATTGGCGAAGAAATTCTTATCTCAGGCAAGAATGGTTCCCCCCAGCACCGCCCCACACTCTCACGCCCCGATCATCTCATTTTATGGAATAAAAAACATCTCTTCCCTTGGATCGAACCTATTTATCCCCTCACAGCAGGGCTTTTCCCCTCTATCATTCGCCGCGCCCTAAAACAGGCTTTTCTTCTTTTAAAAGAATTTCCAGAATGGCATGTCCCTCTTCTTATGGAACGCGCAAACTGGTCCTCTTTTACGCAATCTCTAAAAGATATTCATTATCCTGAACGTCATTTACCCAATTTTGAAACAGAAAAAGAAGCTTTCCTTAGCTATAATCCCTATAATCTCATTGAAAAATCCCGCACACGCTTAGCGAGCGATGAGATACTTGCCAATCAGCTCTGTCTCGCTCTCGCAAAATATCATTCAAAAAAACGCAAAGGGCGCGCTTTAAAAGGCGATTATCACCTAAGACGCGAATTTCTCCATAATTTTGGTCATGAACCAACAGAGTCACAAAAGAAAGCCCTCAAAGAAATAGAGGCAGATATGGAAACCCCCACCCCTATGACGCGCCTCCTACAAGGCGATGTCGGGGCGGGAAAAACCTTTGTCGCCATAATGGCACTTCTTCACGCGGTTGAGGCTGGGGGACAAGCCGCCATGATGGCACCAACGGAAATTCTCGCCCAACAACATTTTGAGACACTCCAAAAACTCTCATCCGTCCCATCCCTTTTTCTAAGCGGAAGTATTAAAGGAAAGAAACGCACAGAGGCTCTAAAAAAAATCCAAGAGGGAAGCGTTAAAATCATCATCGGCACTCATGCGATTTTTCAAGAAAATGTTCTTTATCACAATCTCGCTTTTGCGATTATTGATGAACAACATCGCTTTGGTGTGACTCAAAGAATGAAACTCAGCGCAAAAGGAGAAATGACCGATCTCCTTATTATGACCGCAACCCCCATTCCCCGTACTTTGCAGCTTACCCAATGGGGAGAAATGGGGGTGAGCCGCCTTGAGGGGAAACCAAAAGGACGCAAACCTATCAAGACAACCATTCATGATATCGCCATGATAGGTGAGATTTTTACCGCTATTTCCCGCGCGCTGCAAAAAGGGCAACAAATTTTCTGGGTCTGCCCTTTAGTCGAAAATAGCGAAACACAAAGTGCTATCGCCGCGGAGGAAAGATGGGCAAGTCTCAAAGAAGCTTTTGGCGATCTTGTTGGTCTCGCCCATGGAAAACAAGATATCACAACCCGACAAGAAGCGCTGACGCTTTTTAAAGAAGGCACAACAAAAATTCTTGTTGCTACGACTGTCATTGAAGTTGGTGTTGATATTCCACAAGCCACGATTATGATTATTGAAGAGGCGGAGCGTTTTGGCTTAGCGCAACTTCATCAGCTTCGCGGGCGTGTCGGGCGCGGTTCTGAACGTTCTTACTGCCTGCTTCTTCATCGCCCTACAATTTCACCTTTGGGCAAACTCCGTCTTGCACTTTTAAAAGAGACGGAGGATGGTTTTCTCATTGCCGATGAAGATCTTCGCCTTCGTGGTGCGGGCTCTCTTGCAGGCACAAAACAATCGGGCTTTACAGATTTTCGTTTTACCCTCCCACAAGATCCCACGAAGATTCTCACTTTTATGACAAAAGATGCCCAATATGCGCTCTCAAAAGACTCTCACCTCACCTCTCAAAGAGGCACTTCTTTACGCGCCCTCCTCGCTCTTTTTGAGCGTCATGAACCAGAAAAACTTCTTATTTCTGGATAAAATTAAAAGAGAGAAAACATTATCATGGCAGAATCAAGAGAGAATCAGAGAGAAAATAACAGAATAACGCTCTAAAAACCCGCAGAATATAAAGAAAAATACCCCATTATCATATTTATCCCCATCTTATTTCTCTTTTTTGTTATTTTCTCTAGTGACTAACAGTAAAAACATGTTACAGTCCTTTATGGAAGATGTGTTACATATTTCCTAAATTCACATATTAAGACCTTTGGATATATAGGTCACCTATATATCTTTTACCCCAATATCCGGGATGAGACAGTTGAGAAATAATAGAACCGACCGCAGCTCTTACTCTCCACGCCGCGGCGGATTTGACCGCGACTTTATGAGCCAGCCCTCTTATTACGAAGATCGTGGGGGATTTAATTCCCCGCGCAGCGCTTCTCCACATGGTGGAAGTTCTGCAGGTGGTCCTCGCCGCTTCGGTGGCGGTGCTGGTCGTGGCGGACCGCAGGTAATTGCGACTGGACCTGAAGTTGGCGCAACCGTCAAGTGGTTTAACACAGAACGCGGCTTTGGCTTTGTTGGTCTTGCTGATGGCTCTGGCGATGTATTCCTTCATGCGAATACATTAACCAATACAGGTCATACAGAACCAGCACCAGGAACAACACTTGTTGTTCGTACGGGTCAAGGTCCTAAGGGTCGCCAAGTTGCAGAAGTTCTTTCTGTAGATACAAGTACAGCAGAAGAGCCCGCACCACGTGCGCCACGCGCTCCACAACATCATGGCATGAATATGCGCCAAGAGCGTTTCACTCCTGCGCCTGATATGTCACAAGCTGAATCAATGCGTGGTACCGTTAAATGGTACAACACAACAAAGGGCTTTGGCTTTATTACGCCAGATAATGGAAGCAAAGACGTTTTCGTTCATGCTTCTGCACTTGGTCGCTCAGGTCTTTCCACATTGATGGAAGGTCAAAGCACCAATATGCAAGTTATTCAAGGGCATAAAGGTCCTGAAGCAGTTGAGATTCATCTCGACTAATTTAAGAGCGCGCTCTGTAAAAAACCCTCTATCGACAGGTGGAGGGTTTTTTTATATCTAAGCTTTTCTTATATGCCCAATATTCTCCAATAAAGCTGAGCCATAAAAGACGATACAAACATCCATAAAAGGGAGGCATTAAAATGCCTTCCTTTTCCAGCTTTAAAAAATCTCTCCTAAAATATGTAAGAGAAAGAATTTTATCTTAAAATTCTTCTCTTATTGAAAAAAGATACCTCTTATCTTGCGCCATAAGCTGCCAAGATAAGACACTTCTTCCTTTAAGTTATTTGACGCTTCAGAATTTCCTTTATAGGTGTCTCTCTCCTCAAGGGCTTTTTTATGCCCCTGTTCTGCCGCTTTTTCCAACCAATAAAGAGCTTGCGCATCATCTTGTTCAATGCCAGCTCCATTTTTATAACAGATTCCTAAGAGAAATTGCCCCCGTGCTTCTCCCTGCTCAGCCGCTTTTTGATACCATTTTACAGCCTTCTGATAATCTTGCTCAACGCCATAACCAGAATAATAACATATCCCTAAACGAAATTGCGCCCCTGCATATCCCTGTTCTGCAGCCTTAGAAAACCATTTAAAGGCGCGCTCATCATTTTCCTGAACAGTATCGCCTATAGAGTAACATATTCCCAACTTATATTGCGCTTCCACATCTCCTTGCTCTGCAGCAAGACGTATCATCGATACAGTATCTCCATGCGCCGCCGCTTTCTTATGCCATTCAAGAGCTTGCGCTTCATCACCTTCATTCTCATAATGCTCTATTAAACATGCGAGCGCATCTTCATGACCTTGCTCTGCGGCTTTTTTATATAAATCAAGTGATTTCTCAAGACCGATCCTCTCTTCATAAAAAAGTCCTAAATGATGTAGCGCATCCGCATAGCCTTGCTCTGCCGATAAGCTAAACCATTTAAAAGCTTCTTCTTTATCCTCTTCAACACCGTGCCCATACGCGTAGCACCCGCCTAAATCATATTGCGCCTTTGCATCTCCTTCTTCAGCACCTTCCTTATATTGCTCTGCGGCTTTCCGATAATATTTAGCTGATTCTTCTTGATCTTGCTCAACACCCCAACCACTACGATAACAATGACCTAACTGATATTGTGCTTCCGCATATCCTTGCGCTGCAGCTTTTTGATAATATTCAACAGCCTGCCTCTCATCTGTTCCAAACTCGGTACTGCCACTCCAAGATTGATAACACTCCGCTAAGCCATATTGTCCCCCCGCATGTTCTTTCTCCGCCGCTTTTTGATACCAATAAAAAGCCTTCTGATAATCTTGCGCGACACCGCGACCATATTGATAACACTCAGCTAACTTACATTGTGCGTCTGCATGTCCTTGTTCTGCTGCTTGTCGATACCAATGAGCCGCTTGCTTATTATTTTTTTTAATACCCCACCCAGTAAAATAGCAGAGACCTAACTGATATTGTGCATCTGCATTTCCTTTGTCCGCGGCTTTTTTAAACCAATGAGCTGCTTGCTTCTCATCTTGTTCAACACCAGCCCCTTCTTTATAACACTCCCCTAAATTATTTTGTGCCTCTGCATGTCCCTGCTCTGCTGCTCTTCTGAACCATCTAAAAGCTATCTTATCATCTCTATCAAGATTATAGTCATTTTTATACTCTTCTCCTAAAATA
This sequence comes from Pseudomyrmex flavicornis, assembly GCA_014825475.1. NCBI lineage: Eukaryota > Metazoa > Arthropoda > Insecta > Hymenoptera > Formicidae > Pseudomyrmex > Pseudomyrmex flavicornis. Next base: position 12,803 of record QVNW01001106.1, read on the forward strand.
TTTTGCGTATCAGCATCTCCTTTATAGGCAATGACACGTATCATAGCCTCTTCAAATTCTTGCTCTGCTGCTTGTTCATACCAATAAAAAGCTTTCTCATCATCTTGCTCAACACCATGCCCACGCTCATAGAGATCTGCCAAGCTTAATTGCGCCTCTGCATGTCCCTGCTCTGCGGCTTTTTGATACCAATAAAAAGCTTGCCGATCATCTTGCTCAACACCACGGAAATTATAATAGCAATTCGCTAAATAAGATTGCCCATCTGCATTTCCTTGTTCTGCCGATTTTTTAAACCATTTAAATGCTTTCTCATCATCTTGCTCAACAGCACGTGCATTAGAATAGCACAAACCTAAATGATTTTGTGCAACTGCATATCCCTGTTCTGCGGCTTTTTGATACCATCTAACAGCTTCTTCTTTATTTTCCTCAACGCCATAACCGTAATAATAACACTCTCCTAAAATAGATTGCGTCTCTAGTTCTCCTTGCTCCGCCGCTTTTTTAAAGCATTTAAAAGCATCTTCATGCGTAATTAGCGTATCACCGTCAAAACCATAAGAGCGGGCAAGCTTAGATTTGGCAGAGGAATCACCCTCATTAGCTTTATCAATTAGCCTAGCAAAAGAGAGATGAGAAAAAGCATATTTACCACGTAGTTGTGACATTCTGGAGATTCCTCTTTCATCATTCTATAGATAAATTCTCTCTTATTCATGCCATAAAATACCCACTAAACAAGCTTTTTTATCAATTTCTCTTCATGTAAGAAGAGATCTATGGGGAACTCCCAAAACACACTATGCCTCGCCCCATCACACCCAATAAAAAGGAGGCATTTAAAAAATGCCTCCTTTATCTTTATAAAATCAGAGCTTCTCCCAGCGGCGGCGCCAAAGATTCTTTTTACAATATCCTTGCGCTGCGGCTTTTTGATAATATTTCTCCGCTTCTTTTTTATCTTTCTCGATGCCACGCCCATCATAATAGCATTTCGCTAAATTATATTGTGCGGCTGCATTTCCTTGTTCTGCTGCTTGTTTATACCAATAAAAAGCCTGCTTCTCATCTTTCTCAACACCGCAACCATCTTCATAACAATATCCTAAATTACATTGCGCATTCGCATATCCCTGTTCAGCTGCTTGTTTATACCAATGAACAGCCTTCTGATAATCTTGCTCAACGCCATAACCAGAATAATAATACTGAGCCAAATTAAATTGCGCCTCTATCTTTCCCTGTTCTGCTGCCTGTTTATACCAATAAAAAGCCTGCTTCTCATCTTTCTCAACAACACGCCCATCTCTATAATACTCAGCCACCTTACATTGCGGTATGATAAGCCCTTGCTCCGCCGCTTTTTTCAACCAATAAAAAGCTTGCCTCTCATCTTTCTCAACACCGCGCCCAAAATAATAGCACGTCCCTAACTGAAATTGATCCTCTGCATCTCCTTGCTCTGCTACTTTTTCGAACCAATAAAAAGCGCGTACATCATCTCGCTCAACACCATCCCCATCATAATAAGTAATGGCTAAATTCCTTTGCGCAGTGATATCCCCTCCCTCTGCGGCTTTCTCATACCATTTAACGGCTTCGGCATCATCTTGTTCAACGCCAATTCCATTTTTATAACACTGCCCTAAATTATTTTGTGCCTTCGCAAATCCTTGCAAAGCCGATTTTTCATAATATTTAAAAGCTTCTTCTTCATTTACTTCAACACCATACCCATTCTCATAGCACCACCCTAAATCATATTGCGCGATAAGATATCCCTGCTCAGCAGCTTTTTGATACCACTGAACCGCTTGCCGATAATCTTGCGCGACAGCATAACCATTATAAAAACAATCACCTAAACAATATTGAGCCTCCGCATGCCCCTGTTCTGCAGCTTTTTCAAACCAATGAACTGCTTGCTGATAATCTTGCGCGACACCATCCCCATAATAAAAATACTCACCTAAACGAAATTGAGCCTCTGCATATCCCTGCTCTGCTGCTTTTTTAAACCATGTAAAGGCGCGCTCCTTATCTTCATCCTCATAACCTCGCCCCAAACAACATTGCGCCTCCACATCTCCATCCGCTGCGGCGACACGTAGCTTCGTCCAATTTGTCCAAACATTATCATGCTCTGCGGCTTGTCTATACCAATAAAGAGCTTGTTCTTCATCTTGCGCTTTATCTTCATAATAATGTCCTAAGGACGAGAAGGCCTCCACATATCCCTGTTCCGCAGCTTTCTCATACCAATAAAGCTCTTTCTCAACATTATTCCTCTCTGCATAAAAATATCCTAAATCATATTGCGCCTCTGCATGTCCCTGTTCCGCAGCTTTCTCATACCAATAAACAGCTTGCGCATCATCTTGTTCAACTCCGCGCCCAGACTCATAATATCCCGCTAACTTACATTGAGCCTCTACATCTCCTTGCTCCGCTTTTTTTTGATAAGCTCTTGCAACTTTTTCATACCATTTCTGTGCCTCTTGCAGATTTTGCTTAAAGCCATAATCAAAATAATAACAGCCCGCTAGGCTTTCTTGCGCCTCCAAATCTCCTTGCTCTGCGGCTTTTTCATACCAATAAAAAACTTGCTCAACATCGCTTTCAACACCGCGCCTCAACTTATAACAGAGAGCTAAACTTTTTTGCGCACCTGCGTCTCCTTGTTCTGCGGCTTTTCGATATCCTCTAGCAGCTTTCTTAAACCATTTTTCTGCTTCTTCTTTATCCTCCTCAACAGCCTTCCCGAACATAAAACATAATCCTAAATTATATTGCGCCTCTTTATGTCCCTGCTCTGCCGATTTTTTAAAATATTTAAAAGCCTGCTTCTCATCTTTCTCAACACCACAACCATCTTCATAACACCATCCTAAACTATTCTGCGCCTTTACATGTCCCTGTTCTGCGGCTTTTTGATACCATTTAAAAGCTTTTTCCTCATCTTTCTCAACACCACAACCATCTTCATAACACCATCCTAAACTATTCTGCGCCTCCGCATGTCCTTGATTTGCTGCTTTTTGATAATATTCAGCAGCCTGCTTATCATCTTTCTCAATGCCATAACCGTAATAATAACACTCCCCTAAAATAAATTGTGTCTCTATATCTCCTTGCTCTGCCGATTTTTTAAAATATTTAAAAGCATCTTGAGGACTGAATGGTGCTGCACCCTCAAAACCATAAGAATTCACAAGCTCATTTTGAGCAGAAACATCCCCCGCATTGGCTTTTTCAATTAAGTTGGCAAAAGCTAAATGGGAAAAAGAATTTTCATTATTCAATTTTGACATTTTAAGAAGCTCTCTTATAATTCTATAGATAAATCCTCTCCTAAGAATGCCATAAAATACGCACTAAACAAGCTTCTATTTATAAAATTCTCTTCATGTAACAGCCGTCTATAAAGATCTTTACGCTCTAGGAATTTATAAAATCCCTGCCCCTCTCTTTTAGAATTTTTATAAAGTCACTTTTTCTCCAAAAGAGGGCATATAGAAACGATATTCATACTCTTATAAAGCTAGATAAAATTATGACACGCGCCATAGAGACCGCGCCTCTTCTTAGAAAAAAAGAGGATTTTCTACCTCCTCTATCTCTCCCAACCCCAAAATTGGATAAAGAAAGGAAGAAAAATACTCTCTAACCCCACCAAAAAAAGTCATAAGACGACCCAGCACAGCGCGCAACACGGGAAAGAACCGCCCTATAGAATCCTATAGAAAATAAAGGCAATATCCCCTCACTTTCGGGAAGTATCAAGAGATAATCATAAAGATTTCTTCCTAACTATGGGCCTTACCCGCTCTCCTTCATCTTCTAACGCCTTAACTTCTCCTTAAAACTCCTTTCTCTGTCTCTCCTCCTTACATCCTACCCCTTACCTTCTTCACACATGCCAAAGCTTCACACTCTACCCATATTATAGCAACTTAGTCACGCTTTATACGCTAACACCATACCCACTTTTTTAAAGGCAGAGCTAAGGCTCAGCACCTTCATGACCTACACTTATAATATCCCCTACCCCTCACAAGCGCGCTATAGGCACCACAAAAAGCACGTGTGCCTATAAAAACTTATAGAAGATAAAGGCAATGCCTCCCCTAATTTCGATTCATATCAAGAGAGACTTATAAAGAACCCCTCCCCATCCTTGGAAATATGGGGCGTCTATGAGGAAAATAAAAAAAGAAAGCTATAAATTTCTTAGAAAGAGCCTCTCTTTTAAAGACTAGGACTAAGCCTTAGCCTCTTGATTACCTGCACGCATCAAAGCGCGCATTGCGCCCCTGTGAAAGAGGAAAAGACGAGCAAAATCCCCATTAAAATAATCGTATGTGTTGGCTGTTTTTTTCAAAATAAATATATCTATATTTTTTAGATTCTCCCCTTAATATTGGCATAGACTGCAGGCTTCTAAAGAAAAACCCCCATAGTGTGATACTATGGGGGCATAATGGCGGAGACGCCTATATGATCTTAGTGCAGTGAGAATTGAGATGAGATTTCAAGACCTAAAAAACTTATAGCGACAAGTGCAAAAGGAGAGAGACACCCTAAAATAATCAAACTTGTATCACGTGAAGGAATATGCCATTCACCCCCTAATATATTCAAAATAACATCAAAAAAATCATAGATTATTTTGAATATTCCACCAATAATTCTGAAAAATACCATAGCTATTGCACTGATAAAAAGAGCAATCACTATTCCAATAATCCCTGCAATCTCAAATCCAACGACTAATCCAGGACATCCAAGGAAAAGCCAAGCTAAAAAGAAGTCGCCCTTTCTATGGTTTGTATCATGTAAGCCTTTTTCAATCAGCATTCCTGCGGCGATAGCTTTCCCTGTCTCTAAAATCTTATTTTGATTATTTTGAGGTTGTGCCCCATGATAATAATGATGGTAGTGATGATGAACAGTATTTTTATCGTTGCTGCTCTTCATCGCATTACCCCTTTAAAAACGCTCATTTTGATACTTGTCATAAAAAATTGAAAGCTAACTCTTTCATAGAGTGATGTTAAATCATGTCTTTTTCGAAGACAAATATTATTGATGAAAAATATTTTTTATCGGCTGTTTGGAGAAGGAACTTTGAGAGCCATATTTTTCATTATGAGATTTTTTATAAAGAGCGTTTTTCAAATGGGGGCTTTTTAAGGGGCTTTATATTTTTATTTTTTCAAAAACGCCTTCTATTTCATAGAAAATAATGACTTTTATAGCTGCCCCCCCTACAAGCGCGCTATAGGCACCACAAAAAGCACGCGTGCCTATAAAAACTTATAGAAGATAAAGGCAATGCCGCCTCATTTTCGAGAATTATCAAAGAAACTCATAAAGATTTCTTCCTTGTTGAGAAAATAACAAAGAAAGGGAGCTTACCCCCTTATATCTTCTA
>QVNW01001107.1:0-27362 GCA_014825475.1 Pseudomyrmex flavicornis
AGTCCGTGCAGTCGCGCTGCACGGAGATACACGACAAAGCGCGCTTAATATGCGCACCGCGAAGTCGAGATGCCTCTGTTGTCTAATTTATGCGATTGCGGCCCGATCTCACGTTTCGCGCTATTGTTCTCGTACAATAAGTCCCGTGGTTAAGCATCATCCCTTTCGACTTACTCTCAGCGAGCGCAAACTCCAAGATTCTCCAACCGATTCCCCCCCATTTCATCGGAGAATTTCCACCCTATTGTGAAAAGATCGTGTAATTGCGAGACCGCAAAAATTGCGAAATTATATCACAGCGCACAGTATTGTCGCAGATGACATACGGTGGTTTTTGCGTTTTTACTTTTGACATTTTGTTTCCGAAACTCCGGCGCAAAACTCGGTTCTTATTTGTATGACAAGCGAACATTAGTCACACTCGCGGCATTCATTGACGTAACTTTTGGATTGGAATGCATGATTCCGGTAGTCGCGAAAGAGGAAATTTGAAAAGTTAGAGAGCCTGAATAGAGATATTCGCGTCGAGAGGAGAATTATTCGTCGTCGAGGTCGTCGGGGAGAGAGCGAACGCCGTAACGGACCAAGTAATCTCGGCCCGTTCGGGGAAGCTATGGGGAAAGGGAGAGAAAGAGAAAGAGAGATGAAGGAAGAAGAGAGAGTGAGAGAGAGAGAGAGAGAGAGAGAGTCTTGAGAACCGAGTCGGCGAAGATGGCCAGAAGTGCCAAAGCGATCTTCCCAAAGTGCGGACTCGCATCAATTAACGCCAGAACTCTGAAGAGGTCTTCAAAGGAAAGACGGTCGGTCCATTATTCGCGCAGGCACTCTCGTCGCTTTCCAAGGCGGATTTATCCGGCCGACTAGTATCCATTCTAACGAGAGAATCTCTCCCTCGGCAAGTATTAATCTAAATGTCTAACTTATGACCGGCTTCTAATTGGGAGGCGCAATCTGAGGTCGAGATCGAAGACATAACAGTTTCTACTTACGACCGGAAATACATATCGATTTTCAACAAACTTGAAGAATACCGCCAATTGGCGTGGGGATAACACGATTGTTTTGCGAAAAGAAGAGAAATGGCTGTAGCGCGTGATCCCAATCCGTCTTCTTCTTATTGTCGGAAAATAGAGTCGAGAGCGAGTGATTGTAAAATATATGTGCGCGCGCTGCGCACGTTGATAAAATCGGCCTAGCGAAAATAAGCTTAATCTCGCTGAGTGAAATCGTTGCCAAATATAATGCATCTCCCGTTGGAGAAACGCGATGGGATTTTCTCTCTATCGATGGATCCGCGGACGCGTAACGTACCGAGAGGAGAGAGAAAAAAAAAACGAGAATAGTATGAGAGAAGAGATGTAAAGATTAGAAAGAACAAAAGATAAATAGAACAGCAAGAGAAATACCGATAGAGACCGAGAAAAGACAACGGGTATATACGCGCGAGCCAGAATCCACGCGCGTGTTTCAAATATTTTATTTCTACTTGCGTTGGCAAAGCTCATAGAAACGAAGACGCCGCGCACATTCGCCCATTCTCTTTCTCTCTTTTTCTTTATCTCCTTTTACCGCCAATAAAACTCAGGACGTATAAAAGCGAAGGCCCAAGCGCCGCCATCGATCTCCAATCGGGAGAAATCTCGCCAAAAAGGAGCGAACCGCGTCGCGAAGTCCATTTATGTCCTGTTTCATTCGAGGCACGGACACTTCGATATAGAAGATATGGGACGGGGATGTCGTGTGTACGTGCCGTGAGCGATTGTGTATCGCGCGCTGCTCCCTAATTCCTGTCGAATTTAATACGCTTTCAATGTTTATTTCAATTTTTTTTTTCCCCGAAACAAATCGGACAAGGTAAATCGCAAAATGTGTACGTACTTCTCGTTCTATTACAAGTGTGTCGAGAAGTCGTGTATTTTTTTTTTTTTTTTTTTCCTCGTATATAAAAAAAAAATCAAAGATATGCTTTCAATTATTCACGCGCAATACAATCAATGACGCGGGGCGTCGAAATGTCCCTCGCGTTTCTGTCTCGAACGGGCACCACCTGCCCGCTCGACCGACATTTGCAAGAGGCATAGATACCTACCAGGAAACGGCAAACTTGCAACATTTATGCGTTCACGTCGATCGCCGATATAAATACTGCACGACCTCGCTATAGAGCCGGGAAGCCGCTATTTACGGCCGTGTGCCGTCGCAGACGTCGCGAGACAGGGTATCATTTCCTACGAACTTTTCTCGCGACCTCCATGCACACTTATACACTCGTAACTCCAGTTATGCAACAGAATGTGTGACAACCAGCAAAAGTTGTGCGACTCGGATTATCGTCATCTATTCTCCGTCATTTTTATATACGTGCAGGTTTAATAACGGCAGATTTAAATTGTATGTTAAACGGCAAAATTATGTGAACGCGATAAAGAAAAATCTTACGAGATAAAGAAAGAAAGAGAGAGAGAGAGAGAGAGAGAGAGAGAGAGAGAGAGAAAGAAAACGAGAAGAGAAAGGTGTGCGTGTGTGTGTGTACATTTCAATTTTTCTCTCATAAAGCACGCGATAGAATATCGAATTATTTTTAGGCATGTACATTTTATATTTAATATACATGCTAATTGTTAGTCCATTTCTCTCATAAAATTTAACGTCACCGCATTAATGAGCGAAATATTTAATGTCGACACAGAAATAGCAATATTAATAATTAATAGGTCAAGCAATAATATAATGTTTTTAAATAGACTGCGAAAGTTCTTGTATTTTTTTTTGTAATATTTTTGGGAATATCTAAATAATAATAATTAATTAAGCTTATTTGTTTCTTTGATTTTTGAAATGAACCCGCGTGTATAATCACAAAAAAGCATGATAAAAATTCATTTGAAAAATATATTTCGATGTAACGCTAATGTTTTTTTTTCTCACTTGCGACGTCTAATATAATATACATATATCAGCTGTAATAATGGAACGGATCTGTGCTGTAATTTTAAAAATAAAACGGATAAACGCCGACACACAAGTGATGGTCAGTCATCGCATATATAGAGGAAATAATTGGGCCGCGGGTAACCGGTGAAGTCGCTTAATTATTTAACAGTGAAATCGAAGCGCATTTAGCATGCAAATGACTATTGAACCGCGCGGATCCGGGGTTTTACACCATCGTTGAATCCCGACATTTCCCGACCGACGGTTCCACCGACATCCATCGTTTTCCCACCCTCGCTCTAATCATTTTCCCCCGTGGCTCTCGCCCCTTCCTTCTCCCACGACCTTTCTGAATGTTACAAATGTAACACTTAACACGCGGCGGTTGTATCCCCGGGGTAGTAAATATCGTGACTGACGTGTATAAAATATTCCGTAAAAGAAAGAGAGAAACAGAAAAATCCTGACGTATAATTAAAACCCTGTGTTATCATTATCATCTTGTTTGACTAGCGTGTCGAGATTGCGTTGCTCGGTTCCTCCGCGCGTACGTACGGCGCGCATTATTTTTTCGCTTGTGCCTCCCCCAGCTTTTTCCCATTCACCGCACTACTAATACCGTCGCCTGCAGCCTCTTACATCCACCAGCCGCGCGCGTACTCGCATCCGAGAAAATCCGATAATTCCTGCCGCAGCGACGCGGACGCGGGAGAGAGCGGCGGACGGGAGAGGGAAGTAGCGGAAGAAAAGGAGAAACGGAATGAGATACAGAGCGGCTAAAGCCAGGTCGTTTCCGCAACGAGGTTGATGCTTTGCTCGCGGCTCTGTGCATATATATAAACTCGCACTCGTCCCGTTGTAACACGCCGGATCGCAATAACCCCGCGAATAACACACATCTTCTCCCGCACGACGATAAACAATTTTCTCGTGCGAGCCGATACAGTATCATCAAGAGAAAAAACTCGCATCGGCGAGTTGTGATCATAAGGTTAAATATTCACGCGTCTTTTTTTTTTATTGACGTAAAGCTTGAAAAAATAAAATCACAGTGTCAACAAGAAGACAACATATTCAATTCTTGTACATATATAATTGCTCCGACATCACGTGAAATATAGATCTCAGTGAAAAACAATTCGAAAATATATCGTTCTTCACGTTGCCCTCAAATTTTTTTTTTTTTCCGCCAACTCGCATGCGGCGGATAGAGGCGCTTAATAACCAGTGGCGTCTATCCTAAGTCTGCGCATAATTATGGATCCACCGACACTCGACGGCGCTGGCTGGTGCAACAGCCATGATAGTAATCCACGTACACTTCAATATACTCGTACCCGTGTGCGCTTTCGCGTCGGTACACACACGTCCACAGATTACACGGCGTGCATGTATATACAACCTTCACAGACCGCAAGGCACTTCACCCGCCACGTCGTGAAACACACACACACACACACACATACCATGAAGGGGATGAAAACAGCCGTGGTACCGTGAGTACACACACGGCGGGACACTATCTCCAGTAGCAGACGTCGCTGAAGACGCAGCAAGGGGTTGCTCGAGAGTTACCGCCGGTTCATTTACCGGTATTGTTACCCGTTGCGACCCCTCGCACCCCCTTGTTTGCCCCGCGAGCTCTTACATCCGAACACCCTCGCTTCCAGCCTCTCGCGCTTCAACTCCTCGCGACACACACCTCCACCCCCCGAATCTCCTCACATACCTAAACAGCCGGCGCGCGAGCGACCTGTGTGTTCAACGAGCGGGGCACGTGTGTACACATGATCCAGAAATTAAGAACCAAGATGCAAGAGAAAACCCGAGTGCGAATTAATGTTGTTAATTCAGATTTTCTTCTTCGAACGAACGACCCGGAATGAACGGACGATCAAGAACATTTGGACGCGATCGAAAAAGAAAAAGATATTATATAATTTATATCTTTCGTGTGAAAGAGTTCGATGATACAATAAACCATTTTTTTTTTACATAACCAGATTAAGAACGCTAAATTGAATAATTCGCGTTACAAGAAGAATAGATTTTTGCGCCCGCGCATTGGATGCGTCGGGTGGCCACATAAGGTTTCTTCCTAACACATATACCGTACAAATGCAATGTTATTTACGCACCGCATATCTGACATAATATACGAAGATAATTCGCGTTTTATTAGCTTACAACTGTCAATTATAATTTGCGGTTGCAAAGTTTATTCCCGACCAGTGATGCGCTACGAGAGAATGGGGAGAGGAAACAAAAATATCCGACTCTTGTTTAAGCGCGTTCTCGAGAGTGAATTAATTTGATTAAAAACTCTTCTTTGTGTGTAAAATTCTATTCGAAAATCGAGACGAGTATAGCTGTCAGAGAAGAGAGACAGGACCACACTTTATTAGCATATAGAAAATTAAACGCGTCATTAATGAGGCTATTTTACACGATTGCCCGTAGTACCGTAAACTACCCTTCAACACGTCCGCGCGCCCTTTACATATCCGTCAACCAAAATCAATACTACATTAACGAATACCGATATACGTCCGTCGCAGCAAGGGGTCATCCTGTGACGTGCATTATAGACATTACGCGCCGTTATATAACTCGACAATGTCGATGCATTACATGCACACAGTGGCAAATACGTTCTGATAATTAACGTAAAACAATCCCTGATTAAATTGTAACGACAACGAAATTGCATCACATAGAGAAAATTCTCGGGGAAGGAGGGGAAATAACATCATTCTGGCGAATACATCATCATCATGTGTGTGTGTGCGTGCGTGTGCGTCTAAATCTTTCTTTTATTTTCAATAAAACGGGACTTTAATCTTCTCTCGTATTACGCGCGTATATTCTCTTTCATTAGGTATATAGCTGGCGGCCAATTTATTTATCCTGTTTAATTAAAGCGCAATGTGTAAAACTTCGATAAAATGTATAAGAGATGTATAAGCAAAGAAAAGAAAACTACACACACAGAATAATCGAAAAAGATAAAATCGTTAAAATCAGATATCAGCTGTACAGTTTTAAAAGAGACCGAGTTGTAAAACAAGAAATGGTGAAAATAAATACCGAGCGGAACGAATTTTTCCATTTTTTTGTTTGTTTTTTTTTTAATTTAACTGTAGTCGGAATAATTTTCTCCGTAAAACACGGATAATAAGCAGTCTCATAAATTTAATTTGTAATAATATTAAAAAAAAACATAACACAAACAAATGCATTGTATTAAATTTGTGTGATAAATTTAAATTGTTCGTAATTTGTATACTTATTTAAAAGAATATTTTTCGAATAAACACTCTCTCTCTAAAAAAAAAAAAAAGAAGAATATACTTTTCTTAATTACTTACCATTTTCAATTACAAATTTGCAAAACACGTCACGAATTTTTCACACGTTGTCACATTCTAAAGCTTTCAACGTAATATGCAGCACATATTCAGATAATTTCTTTCACTACAATTTTATTTACTGAGATTTTCTTTTACATGTAATGCTCGCGTACACATATGTGTATCCTAAATAATCTTTTTTTTGTTTTATCTCTCGTGTTGGTAAAACTAGTCCGAGAGAGAAAAAAAATTTCTGTTCTCAAAAAGTTCTCTTAAACCTTGTCACATGTTTTTGGCGACGCGTGTTTAAGAATAAAAAAAAGAAATAATTTCGCTCAACGTATTACTTTCATCCGAATTTTTCTTCGATAATCAGAGAATGAATGCGCATTTAATCTTTTTAGCAATCTGACAAAGATACCTGAAACAATCTTTCTTCGGTGATAAATTCGCGTGAGGAACTTGCAAACTTCAAAAAGTTTCAAGTCCGGGGGGTTACGCGGACGTAACGCTCCGTAATCCGGTGTCGAGCAAGGAGGTAAGGATGACGCTGGGGGCAACGAAGGATGATCTCAGAAACACGTCGGAGTTAGAGCCCACGGCGGATAACAGGAGCTAACTAATATTACATTAGTTACGCGTCCTTATGAAATTAACCCTACCCCATCCTGTTTCACATATAGATCAAACATCAATGCGACTTGTTATTGTGTTCACATGCCCACAAGATATACCCGCAACTTCCGCGAACCTTAACTTCTTCTTAAGTAAATTAAGAAATTAATAACAAGTAATCTCTCCTCGATAAATCGATCCTCTTGGGATTCATTTCTGTTTAGAGAAATTGACTGATTAATGAAAAACGAAAACAGCAATTATTTGAAACACTCAATACAAGAAATAAGGCGAAATGTGATACGAGAAAGAGAGAGAGAGAGAGAGAGAGGGAGGGAGAAACGACGAGAACGAGCTTAGGCGAAGTTAGGAGTTTCCGCAGGCAGGTAAAATCAGAATCAGGGATCAAAGTTGTTGAATCTCCTACAGAGCTTGAGAAAGATAGCGGCGGGAGAGCGAGAGAGAGATAGATAGATAGATAGATAGAGAGAGAGAGAGAGAGAGAGCAAAAGCACAAGAAGACTGCAAATCAAAGAGAGAGAGAAGGAACGGAGAAGGATGAAGAGAACAACTCCTTCGACCCTCATCCTCCAACTGTAACTCGACGCGAAGGAACTTGACGGGTCTTGCCGCTGATTAGAAGCACTCCAGCGAGTTTCTCGGTACCAGCATCGGAGATTAGACGAGATGGAGTCGAAAGGAGTGAAAAGCGGGGGGGAAGAACCAGAAAGAGAAACGCTGGCTGCTGGTAAAGACGAGGTTTCGCTTCCGAAAGTGAGTAATTCGCATTGTGAACCACTCGCTCGATCGCGCACGCTTGTTCAATTTCAAAGTATCGATTACTTGCAGTTGCGAACGACGCAAAAGCTATGTCCTTTATATTAAATTTTAATATATATATATATACATCTTAAACATGTGTGACACACACGTACATATTATATATCATATATCTATTACGTTAACATAAACGCACGGGAAAGTCAAAATTTCTCTCGGAATTATTACAGCATCGGTAGCGGGAGTTTCGCGAGGAAACACACATTGGCTTATACGGAAGTCGTTCGAATTCGCGCTTGAAATTTATCCCGGCTCGATAGAAAGCCCGCTCGGTTAGCGAACCGAGCGTGCAAGAAGAGTTTTATCCCGCATGACGGAGAAGCGGATGGGAGATGAGACGGAAGGAGTGTGTCCGAAGATCGGATTGGGAGCGCATCGAGGTCTCAATTTCGTTTCAATTTCAAATAAAAGCAAGACTAAACGCCCACACACGCTCCGTGATCGAGAGTGGATATCTCGGTGTGGAAAATTACGGCAGGGCGAGAGGGCACGTAGAAGATTCAGAAGAAGAAACCGAGAGAAGAGAGGACGAGGAAAGGGAAGGAGAGAGGGAACGAAGGCGTTCGATAAGGATTCTGACTGTGACAGAAAGGGACCGCGAGCAGGACACACGATTCTCACTTATATCATCCCGTTCCGAGTCTACCCGCCGTCTTATCTGCCTTTTTTTTTTCATCCTTTTGCGCGCGAGTGGCGCGCAATCTATCGCATGATATGTCGAATACTATATATATATATATATATATATAGACACATGTACGTGTGTGTGTGCGTGTGTGCGTGTATATCTATATAGTTAGAACGAAGATAGAAGACGACGGTGTATCGACAGGATTAGGTCGACATCCCGTCAAACGTTCCCCGATGACCAATCTAGCATCCCGAGGTGCCGTCGCTTCCATTACCCTTCGATATACTTTCCCGCAATCACACCCCCGTACGATATTTCTCATCCGTCCTTCTATCTTAAGAACAATCTCGATTATCGAAATATCGTTATATCCGAAACTTTACGATATATATCGCATATCAAGATATATCGCATATCTTGTTTCTAATAATTGCCGAATCTGATTTATTTATTTTAAAATATACACCTTAACATTATCTTCGAATAATCAATTTTGTAATTTTATCGGACGTGACACGCAAAAATTGTTATTTTTTCGATTATTCTTATTTCCTTCGAAAAGACCGAAGACTTTCAATTGCGTCGTTCAATTAATCGAACGTTTTGTCATTACTAATTTCCACGCCCGGAACATTCATCATTCTCTCTCTCCGCGCGGACTCGCGCATGAAAATATCAATATCGAAATTACTCGGATAATCATTTGCTCGTTAATCATCGGCGCGATACTGTTTCGTGGCGGGTTCATGTTCAACTGAAGCCGGTTGCTATCGCCCTGAATTTTTCGCGGAAATCAACAGGTTCACGATAAAAGAGCTGCGTCATCTTCCGCGCCCTCTCGTTCTCTCCCGATTTAATTCCGAGGAAAAGGACGGAACGAGAACGAATGAGAATGGCGAGCGGCAGGAAGGAAGGAAGAGATGCGACCGAGATCATTCACGTACGAAAGCAAGCGCGGACTGTGACTAACTATAACTCGCGGCTTTCGGTCGTTGCGGGGCCATTAGGATTTGCATAAAGGATACCGCCGCAGGAGAGTGCGCGGTATTAAAGAGAGAAAGAGGAAACAAAGCGAGAGAAAGAGAAAGAGAAGTAGACGGAAAGTAAGAAATAAACGAACGAGTAAAGGAAAAGATTAAATTCCATTTTTGCAAAGACTTCCAAAGTCCACGAAAACACTCGTTTTTCTTAGAGTATAAAGAAAATTAATTATGTTAAGAGGAGAATAGAAACATATGTAATTGCACGAGGTACGAGAGCAGAAAACAAATGTTTAACGTGTACACGAAACGTGTGCGCTTATTGAACCTCAGATCCCTCTTGCGCGGAAAAAAAAGCGGACTAAAAAAGCAATTGAATGCGCGAGAAAAAGAGAGAGAGAGAAAGAAAGAAAGATGTGTCGCGGCATCGAGAGGGGAATGAATCTGTTCGCACGTGCGTGCTCTCTCATTACGACGAAATCACAATGCCGGAGACGCGTTGCATAAAAACGTGATCCGAACGCAAACCGCGTCCCGTCTTCTTCGCGTGTGCTCCGTTTTCGTCGTCTTTCTCCTCGCTGTGGTGTCTTTCTCCGCGTTTCCCCATTCTTCTTTCTCATGTAATATTATTAGCGTGAAATCGTGAGGAATTATCGTTTCGATCTTCACGATCAAAATTGCTCTCACGACACCGGCGCGCACGTTACGTGTCGGAAGTATCGCGCACTGGTTATTTATACGCGTTGCATCAACCGTCGTTACAATCGCGGCGACGAAGTCGAGTCCGATTCCATTAGATAAATGAAGAGATGCAACGTAAATCCTGATAAAGTAGCTCCGATGAATAAGAACAGCGGACTCGCTAAACTTTCAACAGCAACTCTCTTCTCCTATTTATCCCGGTTTATCTACAGTCTTATGCCTCTCTTTCTCTCGCTCTCTGCGAGAGAAAGGAAGTCTTCGGACTCCCGGAGAGCGAGCGGCGCGGAGCCAAGTGGCTGGCGGCCGCCGCTGGAACCCCGAAGAAGAAATCATCAAGCAGATTGCTCCGTAAGAAACGTGGAACAGTCGGCCCTCAGGAACGCTGGATTACCAAGGTCGATTTCCTACTCTGTCGAAGGAATAAGTTTGTCGCCCAACCCTCTCTCGTCCTTCTTCTCCCATTGCTACTCGCTCACTCGCTCTTGTTCGCCTTTCTCTTCCATCCGTTTTCTTTGACGCTTCACCTCGAAGATCTCTAGTGGGACGATTATCGTCATGAAAATCTCGAAGGAGAGTGAGAGAGAAAAAAAGAGAGAGAGAGAGAGAGAGAGAGAGAGAGAGATAGACCAAGGTACCGGTCTTCATCGACAGATTCTATCTAAGCTCTTCCTTTTCCTCAACATCCCCACTCGGGCGAGCCTCCTCGTCTCATCATCCTACCAAAGAACTGGTCCACTTTCGCTTTTTTCTCTCCCTCTGACCTCTATCTCTGTCTTTCTTTTCTTTCTATTCTCTCGATTCCGCACTTATTTTCTTCGGAGTTTGATTCTACACAAAAATCGGCACATCTTGTTAAATGCTTCATTGAACGCAACAAGACAACGGGTCTCGAAAGAGAATCGAGATAGATTTCTGCGCGCGGGAACGAAAACGAGCGACGCGAAAAAGTGACGCGCGGCGAGTATAAAATTGATACTGGAAGATTAAACTTATGTTTCAATGCCATAAAGTTCTCTCTCTCTTTCTCTCTCTCTATCTCTCTCTCTTTCTTTTCTGTGTCATTAACGCATTCCCTATATTTCTTCCTTCGCTTCGTAAAATGGATATCGGGAATCCATAGCGCTTTGGTCCGCGCGCGACGATGTGCCGCGCGATCCTCAAAAGAATGGCGATTTTCAAGAGAAATTTCCACACGCGCCATTGTGCGGAAAGAAGCCAAAGAAGAAATCGAAAGAGGTATAGCTCTCGAGGAACCGGGTAGAATAGCATCGGGGACTTATTAGTTCCCCGGGACGCGAGCAAGACTTCGCTATAAATTACGGTACACGTTGATAAAGCAATATCGCGGACTGATATTAATACTTACAACCGGGGATGAGAGATCTGAGATTGTGCCAGAGGTCGAATCATTAACGATGATTTATTGGCCGCGAAGGCTTCTTCCGGCGGCGACGCGGACGCGTCTCCGGAAAAAGAATCGGGTTTTGCCGCCATAACTTCTCGCGGGACCGCAATTGAAAACTTACCGTCTCGCGATAAATAACGTTGTTGATCGCGTCGCGTGTTGGATGCGTCGCCGGTCGGACTCCGCTTCTCTCTCTCTCTCTCTCTCTCTCTCTCTCTCTTTCGTTCTCTCATGAAGAAGGGAACGATAATTTTCTACGGTGCAAACGCGCACCGATATTAATATCAGGTCGTTATACACCGAACTCACCGAACTCACGTATGTGTCTTGTTATTCCAAGCTGTGTGTGTCATTTCGTTTCCGGCGAGATTAAAAATAGTAATAATACACAGACGTCGCGCGCGCAATTAAACTTCTCGTGTGTGTAATGTCAGTTATCGCGAAATCGATGAGACATCGTCGCTACAATTTAGTTGACAAATCACCGAGTAATCGCAGAGTACGTACGTATACGTACGTAAAACATCTATAAATTCTTTTGTACGCGGCGGATTTAGTGCGGAGTCGTTTCTCTTCTCGCGGCAACTTTTATTCGAAATTAGCTTCATGCCGGGCGTCGTCTAATGATTTTCCCACAAGAATTCAGAGCGAACGGCGTGAACAAGCAAGAAGTCGCTTATATTTCAATAAGAGCAACGAGCTCGGTTCCCGTTTCTTATACACGCGGTCTTGTACACGCAGGTGGTACGGAGAAGGACAAAAGTAAAAGGACGAAGGTAGCAAGCAGGGAGAGAAACGCAACCGGAGTAAAAGAAAGAGGGAGAGAGGGTAAGAAAGAGAGAGAAAAAGAGAGGAAGAGAGAGAGAGAGGAAGGAAAACGCGAGGCGACGGGGCCCCGCTTTGGGAGAAGCGAAGCTTATATTATGCAAAGCATGTGTTCGCCCTGGGATTTATGACGGCCGTTTCGCTACCGACTACTACTGCTATACGAGCGCGCTCGGCGCGTATACACACTCGAGTTGCTTTTTGCGCGGATTCGCTTGCGCTCCGCGAGAGCGACAGGATAATCGTGTCCAAGTGCATTTTCTTGGACCGGAAATAATCGGGATTGCCGATTGCGTTGCCGAAAAATTCTACGCGCGATTATCGCGAACCGAATCATTTTTGCCATACATATATACATATGTGTGTGTGTGCGTGTGTACGAATTATATATATACGCGTCTCTCTCGTAGTTTGCGGAATAGATTACGGGATCGACCTTTTCATCGAGCGACATTAATAAATGCAACCAAGGTTTTATTTTCCCCGATACATCCCATTTATTACATCAGCAATACGGTTTCTATACATTTGCCGTTTCCCCTCATTGGAACAAAATTCTGCTCCGCGGCATAATAACTCATCATAATATCGCGTTATTATTCGCTTCATAATGCCGTTTCTCTGATTGCTGTCATTGCAATAAACGGCAGCAATGAACGTATTCCGTTATTCAATTGCAGATATCTGCATTCGTGCGAGCAACATTGTGCCGGTTCGTAAAAAGACGAGACTCCGCGAACGAAGGGAATATATATTATTAATCAATCGAAGTTTCCTCCTCTCCGGATCGCACGTTGATTTTTGCTCCCGCGATCAATGGCGTTGCGAACGCGTATACATGTGTGTGTGTGTGTGTGTGTGTGCGCGCGCGCGCAATGCTCGTCGCAAATTTATAATAAATTCGCGCGTTTATGCGGTTGAACGATTGGCGGCGGTCCAAACGGGCAGTTTGATTGTTTCGAATAACGGTCGGCGCGCGTAATCTATTTCGTCCAGTTAAAATATCTCATTAATCGCCGTCGCGCGAACCGTTAAACATTTTGTCGACGTGACTCGCGAATATTATTCGGCCGATAACCGCTCTCCGCGCGCAAGCGAATCGGCGCGGATATTTTCACGCGGCGCTTCGTATATAACAAAACAACCGGCTGTCGTGCGCACCACGACAGGTACAGACGCATTTTCAGAGTCACTTGCACCGACAGCCCCGCTCAATTAACTCTAGTTAGCAATTCACTGTCCCTTTACAGTTCGCAACTCGCCATATCTCACTCCGCTAAACGCTCAGTTCTGGACTCCTCCTCTTTCTCCGCGCAAAATGAATTTAAAAACGAAATTACAACACTTTGCTTTGTATTATAGACCGCATCAATTTTTCTTTTTTTTTCTTTTTTTTTTTATTTGCTTTACCGCCGTAATGAGAGAAGAACGAATTGTGCGCTTTTCAAAGTGAAGCGGTAGAAGAACATTTTTCAACCGAACGCGACCTAACTCTGACCTTCCTCCCTCAGGAATTTGTTCATGTGCTTAAAAGTGAATGCAAAAGAGGATGAGGCGCAGTTTCAGCAATAACGCACTTAACAGATGAAATAGAAATAAAAGAGAAAAATTAAAATTATACATTAAATTAGGACATGTGTGTAATTAAATACAATGCACGTGATGTTGTGTTTACAAAAATATTTGCAAGATATTTGTAAAAAAAAAAAAAAAAATTATCTTGACAGCTTGCGATAAAAAGGTTACGTCGGATACGTATTAGCAATATTGCGATCGATATCGCACGGAGCGAACACTTCACGTCGCCACAAGCGACAGGTTTTTCCAAATATATTTCATTCTTCTCGGTATATTATTTTGAAAAAATATATATCGTAGAATAAATGAGAATATTTTTCAGCCCCTTTTCCATGAGGGAAGAGCGATGTCGGCGCGCGCGATACAACTCTCGGCGAATTCGTTAATCGCGCAGTTAAATTTTCTCGCTACGCTGCGGCCGGCCAGTTTGGACGCGATAACGCGTTAATTATCGCCCGGTGATATTTCGCCTCGGCGTCAGGCCGTGTTTGTTTCAAAAAGGGCTGCCCCCGTGAAAAGCGCCATTCAGCCTAATTACGAGCCGCGGGCGACAATGCCGCTCCTTCTTTTCCGCCTCTCTCCCTTTCCCCACGCGCCTTTTATCCTCGTCGTTCTCTCTCTCGTATTATCCTCTCGCTTCTCTATTCGCGTTTGATTCGCGCTACCATTCTTTGCGACTCTATTCTCGCAATTTCGCGAAAACGTCACGAGATAATTCGGCGAAATATAATATTTTTTGTGAAATAAAATACACGCATCTCCCTACAGTTAATTTTACGATTATTGCAGGCAATTTTTTTCTTTTTTTTTTTTAGAAGTTATATTTCTCTGCCTCGATCGCGCCTCGTGTGCGATCTGCATTTTTCTCCCACGTATCTCCGCGACGGAACTTCTTTCGCGGCGCACAATGTCAAATTATCCACAACTTCGCGGAAATATCGTCCTGAGGAAGTCGTTCGCAATCTCGGTCGCATTGTTGGCCGCGATATCAAGGCGAACTGTTAAAAGAAATTTTTCTAGAAAAAAAAAAATGGAGTGGAAGGAAGGCTAATGCACATTATTGCCTCGTTTCGCAAACGCGTAACGACTTCTCGCGTGAATGCGCTTGTTAGATCGCAACTATTCTCGATTTAAGGACTATCGAACGAGATGCGATTCTTCTCTCTCTCTCTCTCTCTCTCTCTCTCTCTCTCCCTCTCTCTCTCTGTCTGTTGAACAAAAAGAAAAAGTCGAATTCTTGCGAATGAGAATTTGTCCGGGGAAGAAACCGATAAATAATTATCATCTAAAGAAAAACAATTTGTTGAAAAGCGACGACAAATGTCGAATTGATAAGACGGCCTCGAAATAATTTATGTATACCGACGTATCCTAGCCGCAAAAATGGCAGCGTTCCAGACGGCGATGTTTCCTATCTTGGTCATCTGCTTGCCAAAGCGGGTGGGCGATAGGGAAGAAAAAGCGGAAGCGGGCCGTCATTTAAAGTATAAAACGCGGATACGCGCGCGTTCGATGTGAGAGGCGATGAGGGTGAAAGAAGAGGAGAGAGAGAGAGAGAGAGAGAGAGAGAGAGAGAGAGAGAGAAGGAAAAAGTCCGACTGACGTGAAATTTCCCGGGCGATTTTCCGCGGCGTCTCCTTCCTTCTACGGGGCCCACAAACATTTTCTTTCCCCTGGTGCCCTCCACTTTTTCCTCTCCCTCTCGCTCACCCCCGCGTGTTCTCCGGGAGCGGCCATTTATATCGGGCGGCGGACAGCGAGGCGGTGAGGCGGAATAAATCGCGGCTCCTTTACAAGTGCTGCCAACGGGAATAGAGACATCGCCTTCGCCTATCAATTATTTGCCGTGCAATTTACGAAGCCGCACTGGCGGGAAAAGAGGAAGAACCAAAGAGAACGAGAGGGGAGAGATAGTAGCGAGTATACGCGGCCGGCGATGCACCCGTTGCAAATAAACTCCCGCTACCTCCCCGTTGGCGGGGAGATGACATCTTTACTACGAACCTTTGCGACTTCCTGCTCTACCCTCTTCCCCCGATTTCTCTCCTATTCCTCCTCTTTCTCTCTCTGCGTCGTTTTAGTTCTATTCGCGGTTCTTGCTCGCTTCGACGTGCCCAAATCCAAATATCTCCGCGTCCCCATATTTTAAAGATGAGCGCGCCGATTTATGGCTCGGACGAAGCCGAGCGTTTCCGACTGCCGCGGATACAAATTGTTCTGTTTTTCGATGGTTTTTCCAGCCCGGAAAAGCCGGGCTGTCTGTGTGTTCCATCCTGCGCGAGAGAACAAACAAAATTAGAATAGATTTATGCTACATATTTCAGAGATTTGTTTGTATTTATACGTGCTTAAAAAACACACGCACACACGCACACTCATACACGCACAATAAAAAAAAAAATCTGTGCATCGCCCTCTCTTAATGAAAATAAAATCAAAAGGCACACGGTAGTTTGCCTCGCGTCATGATGTTCGCGCGCGACGCGGAGCCGTGTTATTTTTGCAACAATTTGTCGAGGAGGAAATAAAAACACGTAGGAAGAGGGAATATAAAGCGCGAGAAAGACGGGAGAAAGCTTCCGCGAGCATTCTCCTTGTGTAACGAGCGCAACACGCGAGAGAGCGCACCTGCAACCATCACACGTCATAATTGCGCGCGTGTCCTGTACGCATCCCGACGAATGCGCTCCTGCGCTCCCTGACCCTCTTCCCCGCCTATACCCGCCATCTTACAATTAGCGACGACCTCGTTGCCGTCGCATTACCGCGATAACTTATGTAACGTCGCATTTCGTATGTAAAATTGCATTCCGCGTCGCGCTCACAGCAAGTCGCTAACCGGCGGTAGCGAGTCGTTGCGCGCGTGTTCGTCTGCGAATAACTACTGTCCTGTTAAAATCTCATTCTAGTGTAAATGGAATATTACATCATGAACGCTCCGCAGCAATAAAGACAGAGAGAGAGAGAGAGAGAGAAAGACATAATAATATTATAAATATTACTCTAATGATGATTATATAATAATACACATCTTCCTCTCTCTCTTTTTCTCTTTCTCTCGGAATATTAATTCTTGAATACATAGACAGTAATATGAAAAACAAGTATTGCGTGCGCAATACTTGTTTGCAGATTGTATATGAATAAACTATTATTATAGGTATTACAGAGCTAGATAGACAAAAAAAACATCTAATGACAACGCATTCAAGTTATTAATAACATATCGCAGCAGACATTATTATTATTTTATAACGCATACTGTTATAAAATAATAGAAGTTTGCATATGTAAATACATCTCGACAGATACATCATTTGTAAATCATTATATACGCAAAAAAATAAATCAAATACAACAATCATTATAATTTAAATAAATCATTAAAGCGCAAAGAAATGTTGTATGAAAAATACAGAGATATTAATGTGAAATCGCGTAATATTACACTGATAATATTACACTTATAATACATATCGAACAAAAATGTACACAATAGTCTCTCTTAACGAGCGAAAGCTAATTAATGGTAAACAGAGAGCCGAGATGTATTTATTTTTGTCTCCCTCGTAAAAAGCAAGCTAAATAGCGTGATAGCTTTAGCGAGAAGTCGGAAGTTCGCGCGAGAAAGTCGCAACGAAACGGAAAGAGGGAGAGTAGAACAGGGAAGTGATAGCAGGGCAGGGGAAGAGGTACGAGCGCAAAGGGCTAACTGGATTTATGTACACGATCGTGTGGCCAGCTCGAGAACGCTGTATCAGTAAATAAACGCGGTCGGATAACACCGCGGGCAGAGACAACGTGGGTGGTGAAAACGAGCGCGAGGAAAGCGGAGGAAAGGGTGGTAACTGAGAGTTAGATAGAGAAAGAAAGGAGAGAAAGTGGGAAAGAGAGAGAAAGAAAAAGAAAGAAAGAGAGAGAGAGAGGAAAAGATAGGGCGGATAGTACGTCGGCCCCTTCTTCAGGAAATACTTGTCCAGCTCCTAATCGACCGGAAGAGACCCGCTCGCCGGCGGTTTTAAATTAAACCGCAGCAGGTCGGTTCGTTAGCCGACTCGACGCCGTGCGAAACCATAAATTCGCGCGAGAACGAATGGGTTGCGCGACGGCGTTTTTCCGCCGCGCGTTTTTCGCGCTTCGAAGAAGAACTACAAAGGGAAACGAAGCGTAGGATTAATCGGGCTCGAGAATTACGACAGAGAAGGGAAAGGAAACGAGTTTGATATATCCGCGACGACGACGACGAGAATTTGATATATCGATTTGCTCGCGCCGCACGTAATACTGCACTACTTTCCTTTCCCGTAAGCGCAGTGTCGTTCCTGCGACTGAAACGCGCCTCAAATTGCGAACGTGTATTCGCGCGAGTGCGATGCAACGCATGTGGGGAAAAGAGAAGAGAGAGAGAGAGAAAGATCCGTAAAAGCTCGCGCGCGTAATAAACGCGGATTGCGCGCGAATCAACATGAAGAATTGAAAGAAATCTAATTA
Organism: Pseudomyrmex flavicornis; assembly: GCA_014825475.1. Lineage (NCBI taxonomy): Eukaryota > Metazoa > Arthropoda > Insecta > Hymenoptera > Formicidae > Pseudomyrmex > Pseudomyrmex flavicornis. The sequence continues at coordinate 18,352 of QVNW01001107.1, forward strand.
TCAGAATTAAAGTGTTCGTTCTGGGACACATTTCGCGAGCGAAACGTGGCGCGATTATCCATTCCGCCACGCTCACGCGGTAATAGGATTGCTACAGCTTGATGTATAAAGTCGTATCAGAAGCACGGAGGTACGAAGGTAATAGCGTCATGAACCAGAAACGAAATGAAAAATGCAGTCGGCGGTGGGTCGAGAGGAGAACGGACGCGAGAGATGGGCAGAGGCGGAGAATGTGATGCGCCAATCTGGGTAACACACGGGAAAACGCACATTGCAGCATATGAAGGCCGGGTGCACTTTGGATGGTGCAGCTGGATATGAAGAGAGAAGAAAACGCGGGATAAAATATCGTAAGAGAAACGAGACGGAGACGAGAAGTCAATGTGGCGGAGATAGAGAGAGAGAGAGAGAGAGAGAGAGAGAGAGAGAAAGGGCGAAGCAGGATGAGAAGGAGTGTTTTATGATATCTTGGGGTGAAATCTTCTTCAGCCCAACATATAGTATTGTTAATACGCGTGTAAGCTTTGAAATATACATGAAGAAGTGCAAATGCGCAACGGTAGTGTTTCACGTTAGAAACAGCGCGCGTTAAATGTGAACAACTAGATTTTCTATCGTATAAAATTACGAGAGAGAGAGAGAGAGAGAGAGAAAGAGAAAAATTAAATTGGATCGGATTTATATTGCGTATTTCAAGAAGTATTTGATTCTACGATTCAAACACACAGAAAAGTACGCGCTGATAAATACAAATTAACACGTCCGCATATCAGTTCGTAATAAAAAATTGCAATGTGAACGAAGAAATGTGAGAGAGTCAACGTAGAAAAGAGTTCAGAATGCTATTTTCGACGCGCTTTATCGCTAATATCAGACCGTTTTAAAGAAGTTTATAATCCTGTATCAATGACGACCATCTGGCGAGTTCGCATGCATTCTATATCCTCGCTTCGCTCGGACGTCAGAGCAAGATTTAAATTAACGTAGCAAACAATTTAAGTTTTCGACATTTCCCGCATGTCTTAGTAAATGAAAACGGAATTGGAAACTAATTTCTAATTGGAAATTATGCATGTGTGTGTGTGTGTATAATAAGCTCATAAAAACCTGCGGTGATTGAGGACGCGTAATGTGTTGCACGTGTCAAGAATCGAAGAGCCGCCTGCGTGTGAACGTAGGTAATATTAATTATTTACAACGTGCCGGCGCGACGTGTTAATTATTTTCAACAGTGTGTACAATGTTCAGAGAGGGCCGCGAGAGAAAATTTTCACCCGGCGGAAAATGTTTTTCCTGGCCGGTTTGCGCGGCGCAGCCGTTTGTCGACAGCGCTGGTCGGATCGTTCGTCTTAATTAGTGTGTTATTTCCTGATTAGCGGGGAATGCTTTATTAGATTTATTACCGTTCCCGAACGCGCCCGCACGCGTTACATGCGCGTGTTACTAATGCGCCACTTATTATATCGACTAATGAAACAGGCGTTCGTACCAAGAGAATGAATGAGAGAGAAGGGAGAAATTTATTAATTTTTATCACGCAGAAATTTGAAAAATAACAAATGATAAAAATAACGTTGATATAGCAGCGACTTACGCGACTAGATTTTGTATCGCAAGGCGATAAGTCGACTTTGAACATGATAACAATTGTGTACAAAAAAAAAATCCCGAAGCGAAAAGCAGTTTACACGCAGCGCTGCATCTGGATGGAAGTGGATCCACGGCTCTCTCTCGGCTGGATCGGATCCAACCACGCCTCCATTTTCGTAGTAAAGCACGCCGGAAGATCCCGCGCGACTGACGGCGAGCGTTTTCCGAAGAAGCATACAATGCAATTTAATAAAGGTAATAACGTTAAGAGTATTTGCGCGTTTTTTGCTCGCTCGAGCGTATTGTATATAACCCGGAAACGGCTACGGCTTAGTAACTCGGATGGGAGTGGATGGGAAGCGCGCCGTTTCGAAAAGAACATTTTTTGTTTAATTTTTTTTATTTTAAGATATTTTTTTAATGTAATTATATATATATATATTTTTTTGGAACACACGCAACGGTGTGTATTTTCCCACACAAAGATTATTTCTAACGACGCCTGTAGTGATTCGAAACTAGGAGAATTGCATAGCGAGGTAATCGAAGAAGCGAATAATGATACGTAGATGAGGTTAGCGGGAAGTGGGGAACGCGAGCCGATAGAGGAATATGTGGCAGCGATTGGGCGGCTATCCAAAAGCCATCGTTGAGCGGAATTTATCCGGGACAAGGAAAAGGCAGCGGGAGGAGGGGATCCATCTTTGAAATGAGGAAAAAGGGGCAGAGGGAGAAAAGAAATCCCCCGCGCCACCACCGTCCCCTCCTCTCTTTTCTCCCTCGAGGAGGCTTCGCGGTCCAATCGGTGGGTGAACTTTTTTGCAGTGCAGTTTAACGAAGCGTCCCTAAATTCTCTCCCTGGTGCAGCAGCAGATCGATCCAGGGACACGGGCGGCGGAAAGGGCGGCGGGAGGACCGGGAGGGAAAGGGGTAGAGAGATGAAGGTAGCGGGAGGAAAGGGGAGACCCCGCATCGACGACGATTCGTAAATCGTCCCTTGGCTACGCTCTGCAATGCGGGCGGAAGGTAAGAAAGAGGCGCTTTCATTGGCCAGCGCGTTCGCGCTCTCGCGCTTAAACGCGCCGGTGAAAGAGCTTTTTAGCGAACTTCAGCCGAGATAAAGGAAGAATGAGGTAGATCACATGATTGTACGGAGGAAAGTTTTCTTCTAATATATTATTGTCGTTTATTACGACTATACAACTATTTTATTACGCAGCTGTATTATCATTTGCAGTATAAAGCTCGTGTTTTTGCATTCAAAGACAAAACAAAATGAGACTTTCGGACCTTTTCAAGCTGTTTGTTATTAAAATCGAGGTCGTTCGCAAAATCTGTATTATTAATTATCCACACAAGGAAACGATCTGAAATTTGTCCGCTTTGATATTTTTTGATTGTGTATTTTTTACAAAAGGTACGATCGTTATTCCTCGAGAGATAGGCTGCAGTCGCTTTTAGTTGTCTTAAGGATTACGATGGATTACGATGAATAGGGTCGGGGTTATGAGGCCGCGGCTTTAGAACTCTGAAAGACATCGACAAGAGGAACGAGACAAGGTGAAGCAAAAAGGGGGAGAGAGGGAGAGAGAAGAGAGAAAGAACTAATATAAATCCGGGATTAAAAGTGGCCTAAAACATCGCGGGGAACCGCGGCGCAATATCTTGAAAGCATTGACGAGCGAGTCGACGAGGAGAAATTATCCGCTCGACAGATCCTCCTTGGAAGACGCGCTCGAATTTTCTCTCTCTTCTCATTCCTCTGCGATTCCACGTAAATTAAATACCGCCGTGCCTATCATCGACGGGGGGGTCGCTGTATGTATCTATACATAACGCGCGTTAAATTCCGATAGAGTAAGAATAATTTTTCTCAAAAAAAAAAAAAAAAAAAATGAAAAGAAACTTTGAAGAACACATTGTAATAATACGGTGTCTATTACGGTATCAAACTGAAACTTTGTTAAAACTATCCAGAAACTTTGGACACTGATGTGCTGTTATAGCGCGCGCCCGGCAATGTCGACTTGTCAAAATCCTATGTATAGATGAAGCAAATATCGATCTTTGGTTTGTATTCCGAGATTAGTACGAAACGTACGATGAACATTGGAACGTACCAACCGCAATTGCTAAGCTATCCTCTTCCGGAATGGTGCACTCTCCGCGAAGATACAAAGCATCCGACGCGATTCCAAAGGAACAACACGGCCGGTAAGTCGGAAGGATTGGCGTACGAGTGCCTTTTACCTTCTCCGCGGTGGAAACGCAGACGTTTGCGGAGTTCAGGGCAAGGCGGAGAGATGAAAAGGGGGTGAGAGAGAAAGAGAAGAGAGAGAGAGAGAGAGAAGGGATGAAGGTGAAAACAAAAGGACAGATAATCTCCGTGTTTCAGCGCAGGAAGGGATTTCCGTTTGCCTCGTGAAGAGACCGGAACAGGAAGCATCTGGAACGTCGGGAGGGGAGGGGCGGGGGACAAGTGGAAAAGTGCGAGAGGAGCGTGGAAATAACGGCGTTGGTGGAAACCACTTTAAAGCGGCTGTCAGCGCGGAAAATGACTAATGCCCGCTTTTCCAACGGTGTTCGTAGTGTTGCTTAGAATAACACCGTGGATTGTAAGCCGATGCCGGGCGTGTGTACGTTAACGCCTAACCTAACGCCGTTAACAGACAGATGAAAGCTCCGGGTCATGAGAGAAATATAGAGAATTACGCCAATTTACACACCGGATGTAAATAATTCCAATTGCCTCTTAAAATATACAGTCTTGCTCAATTACTGAACGTTGAATTTCTGATTTTATATACTGCGAGCCTTTCGAACAATGAATATGCGAAGAGAGATGACATTTATATCGTGACGTATGTATACCTACGCGTGTGTAAATTAATCTTTATTGAGTACAGCAGCTGGAAGCGATATGTAATTTTTGAACGAAAGCTCTTTGCATGCCATGGTCTTAAAAAAGAAAAAGAAATACCTGGGAATATCAGAGACGGCGCGCGCGCACATAATATTATTGCATTAATTTTTAAGCGCCGTCACGTATATCATCCCCCTGCACGACCGCCGCAATATCGACGTTGCACTGCCGTCGTGAGACAGTTGTAAACCGTGAACGTCTACCGCATCCGTGCTAGACGTAGATGTGCGGTCTAGCCGTTTGGAAAGGTGCAACGAAAATACTTTTGACGCCGACATCCGCCTCGGCTTTATTGCATTAATTTTTAAGTCGCGTCGTACACGTAAGCGCGCGATACGAGCGCGTGCGCGTAAGACACCGGAGCCAGAGAAATTGACATTGCGCGGAAAAGCTGTAAAACTGTCCACATTTCGACAGTCTTTGTGGTTGCATGAGAAAGAAGGTTCTTGAAAAATTCACCAAGAAGCTGGTGCGTTTTTTTTTTCGCGTGGACAAAAACTGGAACGCAATTCAGAAAGAGAGAGAGAGAGAGAGAAAGAGAGAAACGACGACCATTTGTACGGTGAGAGTCGCGCCGCGAATGAATGAAAAACTCGAGTACCGGCCCGGTAAAAAAGAAACGATTACGTCATTTGTAACGGGAAAATTGAGGATTTAATTATTGTAGCTCGTGTCTCTAATTGCACCGCATTTCCTTCTCGTGCGAAAGAGGATTACGTCGGAATTATGTTCGGATTCTTTATTTCATGTTTCTTTTCGAATAACTGCTATTAATGTTCTCTCAACGACGGAGAACACACAACCCATCATCATTTTTCTTAGTTAAACTTACCGATATCCACGCCGGCTAAACGAATATTGATTGAATCTGTAGAACACCCGGTACATATGTAGAGCGTTTATCTATTCAGTCCCGAGCATCATAAATTATTCTTTTTGAAGTAAGAGCGCTCGCGCTCTCGCGCGACAGAAGGGAGGAAACCTGGTAAAAGTCGAATGTGTACGTACAAAAGCCAAACTTTATCGGTCGCCATTGAATCGCGACGCGCGAACCGCGAGACTCGCTTTTAAGTCACGATAAAAGCGGCTGGCGCACGGGAAACGTGTGTAAATCACTCTTTATTAAATAGGGCGGGAAACGCGCGGCTGCGGACGACGCAACGACTGCAAAGGGGTACACGGGAGGGAAGAGGGCGAGAAGGGGGAAGAGGGGACGGAGGGGGGGAGTAACAGGAGACAGGCGCAAGCTTTTCGCGCGAGTACGCAAAGCTCGTTCTGGACCTGACGCGAGCTACAGTGTGCGCTCGTCATAAAAGCACACGCGCGGCCACGAATGAGTTTATGTGCCATAAATTTCGGACAGTCTTCGCCGCTTTCCCTCCCGCGCTAAAGGACACGGGGATATGTGGGAGAGAAGGTAGTGAGGGATCGATGCGTGCCCGCGAAGGCGGTCGATCGTGTGTGTGTCCGCGAAGAGCTAGCTGAGTCAAAATGCGAGAGAAGTGCACAGTTGCGCTGTGCACTTGGAAATTACATCCACGTGGTTTCTCCGCGTCCACAAAGTCTACATGATGCGCTACACGAAGCTCCTTTCACGTAGACCACAAATTACACAGAAGCTACATAGAAAACAAATTGCATCAAGTTCCGATGCTTTACTTTCGCGCACAGGAGAAACTCTGTGTTTTTCTAAACTAAAGTAAAAGAGAGAAAACACACAATATAATAATTTTGTAGCATTCCACGTTACACACACACGCGAATACTTTTCGATATATTGCAAACGCGCGGCTGCCTTTAATTCGCGAATTAAATCAGCGACGTTTCTCGAGGCGATTAGAGGCAGATGAGGTGTGGAAATATCAGCAGAAAAAGAGGCGCGTTGTGAAAGGCTAGAAAAGAGGAAGGCAAGTCCCGCGTTCCGGACAAACAAACGAATAACATCGACTACCGGAAAGGGTGAGGCGGAACGACAAGCCTTCGTTTCCGAGTTCCGGCGCATTACGGATAATTAGATTGGATCCCCGTTTGTGTTTCCTCTCTCCCCCCGACCTGCCTTTTCTCCTTTAACGCTCTTCTTTCTCTCTACCGTTTTCTCCCGCGCGAATCCGTTCCGAAACCAAAAAGCGATACTCTCTTTAATTCAACGCTCTGCGAGAGTAATCGGATTATATTCTCTAATTATAATAAGTCTCCAATTGCGTGTACCAGCGCGCGTCCGCGGAAAACTGTGCAATCATATCAAAAAATTTACGATTACATGTGTGCAACTTTGCAAATTTGAATTTAAAACATTTAACATTTTACTCGATTCGTTTTCATTACATCGCCCTTTGTGCTCGCGGCTTAGAAAAGAAAGGGGCATTTTCACAGAAAGAGGTCAAGCGGTGCGGAAGTGAAGAGAGAGAGAGAGAGAGGGAGAGAGAGAAAGAGAGAGCAATTTTCATAATTCCGATATGAATGTGCTTAAGTGGTTTTGTGATTCAAATGTGCAAACCCTCGATCAATCCTTACCCTTTCCTGCGTGTTTTCTTTTCGTTAATACGGCAGTTACACGCGAGCGATAAATACCTCCTGTTACACAATACGAGTTACACGGTCGTATAAATCGTAAACAAAGCGGGGCAGCAGGTTTTCTCCGAGTTTCAATTTGCGAGGAGCCAATAGCGAGCGAGCGAATAAACGCGCGCGCGCGAGCGCACACCCTCCTATGTGTTACGCGTTTACACGAGTCGCAGAGGCGCGGCCACCGCGCGCCAGGTGATTCCGAATTCCAATTTGCGAGAGGTCAATAACGTTCGGCGTTCTATGTAAACCGCGAAAATGCATCGCCAATGGCGCACCGTCCGATACAAATCTTGATGATTCTTCGCCGATATTGACTTCGCGCGCTCTCGCGCGTATATACGTACCTCTTTCGCACATATATGTGCAATATATGTGTATATATCTCGTTTCGAGCAAGAGTTGCGGCGGCACATTTGTACTCGTTAACAGTTATATTATTCCCCTAGAATAGATATATATATATATATATTGAGCAGTTCGACGAAATCGAACCGATATACTTCGAGCGGTCGTTAAACTTTCAAACGCGCGCCCGATAATAATCTGTCTCTAGACATTTTATCCGTTCGATCGCGCACGTGCGGCTCTCGAAACGCACAACTTATCGTTTGCGTAAGATTAGCTTCCGGTGAACGCGCCAAGTGTCCTTCTTAAAAAAAAAAATTCTTAACTCGCAAGTGTTGTAATATCATGATAGGCATTAAATGTTAAAATTCGATAACGATCGATACAACGCACACACGCGTATGTGTTCGTTAGTTTTTTTTTTTTTTTTTTTTTTTTCACGATCAAACTGACTTTCTGATCGTTTACGCGAATCGCGCGCATTTATATAGCAGTCGCGAATTTTTGTAAGCGGTTAAACGTGTCGATCGGTTTCGCGCAATCGCGCGCTGCATTAAACTAACACACTGCGCGCGCGAATCCGGATTATAGCGCTTTCTGACTCACTCGAGTTCCTCGCGCGTTTACATCGCGCTCTTAAACGAAACCATGTGTTTTTTCGGATCGACAGGCGACTGAAAAACAGATGATCGCACACGGCGGGTCGTACACGCGCGCGCTAATTCTCGGCGAATTTAAAAATCTTACACGCGCGCAAAATCGCGCGTTAATAAAACCAATCCGATGATGATCGTCGATGACGATGAAACAAATTAAATCCGACGGATTTGATTCAATCTCCATTTGGGAGATGGTGAATTACAAGGTGGGTTACGCGCGGGAAGCGCTTACGTCACGAGAAACGCGAATGTAAATCTCGTTTGCTCGACTTTACGGAGTGATCAGCGATATAATAGCTCATCGCTCTGCGAAACTGCGGCAGCAGCCGCGTAAGCATGATTTGCGCGAGAGTATCGAGAACGTGGCAACGAGATATCCGACACGATTACTCGCTCATCGTTAGCGTATCTTCCACTTTGCATGGACAATCTGCTCTTTTTTTTTTTTATACGCTGTGAGGAGCAACGGCGTATAAAAAAAAAAAAAAAAAAAAAAAAAAAAAGCATAGATTTTTATATTCGAAATATTTTCCGCGATAGATGTTCTTCCGCGCGATGCAATCTATATATATTTTCATCGAAATTCAACTTTGCATCGAAATGTACATCAACTTTCATAAATTTTTATAGCTACGTGCGTGCAAATCCCTCAATAGATTTTATAGTTTCCAATTCATAAATCCATAAAGTGCAGATTGTTGGATCATGGTGTATTCATGGATCGCTATGGCCATAAATCTGCGCGCAGCTCGCGAGCTGACTCTCTCTTTCTCTCTCTCTCTCTAGATCCATAGATAGATCGCTGAATCATGGTGCATTTATAAATTGCTAACTTTACCAATTTCTGTGTTCACGTATACTCTACGATTCCTGCCTGTTCCGACCTGTTTTTGGATCTCGCAGCAATCTCGTATTAGATCGATTGG
>QVNW01001108.1:0-72939 GCA_014825475.1 Pseudomyrmex flavicornis
ACCGTGAAGATAATTAACTCAACGATAACACAAATTTGAAATACATCGTTTGTTTCATCTGCGGCATTATAATAAATATATACGTGTGTGTGTGTGTGTGTGTGTGTGTATTTTCGATAATATCAACATTATCAAGCGATATATGTATATTCTCATCGAAAACCGACCGCAAGATGAACTCTAAATAACTCGCGCCGCCCGCATGTTACCGCCACGTATATAACATATGTATTATATATAGACACACACACACACACACATATCGCAGAATATATATTCTCCTCGCTATTGTCTAGCTAATGGAATACTGTATAATCAATATTTGATTCACGGTAAACGCCAAGCGATATGAGTTTCCGTTCCGTAATTACCTACGCTGCGAGCTCTGATGGTGCACGTTGGATCTTGACACTTGCGCGCGAGCGTATCACAGACACACACGCGGGATTTAGATGCGGAAACGCGACAGCTGTATCATCGGCAGAAATGAAATCCCCCGGATTCCGCGCGTACAAATTGTGTTTGAGCGCGCGCGCGCACGCGCATACGCCGTATAATAATTAATTCCTCTTCGTTTTACGGAAATTATCGGATTGATCGACGAGAAATTCCCCATGCGCGATCCAGTAAATTACATACATCATTTCAAGGTGAAATCGCCGAGGGGTTAATATCTGTCATCGATTAATCCGAACGTATTTGCAGAAACGAGAAAGAGCGCGCGCGCGCGCGGGGAGTTCGCATCGAGAGCTGCAGCAGTTCGGTTTCAACGCGCAAGTTTGTCGTTAAGCTGCAAAATTCGAGAAGAGGAAACCGAGAGAGAGAGAGAGAGAGAGAGAGAGAGGTATGTAGTTCATCCACAGTCACGGTATGCTGGTGTGTAGGTGGTGTGTGCAAGTACACTTCTAAACACGGGCACGTGGACTGTCTCTCTTTGTGTCTCTCGACGTATGTACTGCCACGCTACTACTATTTGTAGCTCGCGTTTGCACATCACAATTTCAGCTATGTCGGAAGGAGGAGCCCCCCGCGGGGGTTTGTTAGCTTCATTTAAGACAGAAATTTCCGAAATGAAACGGAGCAGATTGGAATTACGCGGCTCAAAAGGCGACGACGAGAACACGTTCAAAGGGGAGAAGTGAGCAGTGACCGAACTTTCGGACCTTATTAAGAGAGAAATACTAGATACGAGAGCGCGCAGACCGCTGCCGGAAATGTCTAATTCCTCTGCACGAAACCTCGGGACCAATTGCTCATAATATACATAATGAGCCGTGCGTAGTACAAAGAGGGAAGGAGAGAGGGAGAGAGAGAGAGAAGGGGGAGAGAGGGTGAATGCGCGGCAGGGAATGCGAGATATACGCGCGCTGGTTGTGAAGATGATGAATCGTGCGCCGTAATAAGGAAATAGGGAAGTTCTGTCTGAAAGAAAGAGAGAGAGAGACGCTCTCTATTATATAAATGATACTCGATATTATTGTGCGCGCGTGAATGTGTTTAATGAGACGAATATTCGTTTATATTTGTCAGAGCGATACATTTAGAACAATGAGCCAGCCGTTAATGATGCCCCGTATATATAATATGCTTAATTAAACAAATGCCGTACTATATTCGATAACTATCCGCTTATTAAATAACAAGTTAATAATTCAATGCTCAAATGATTATTGAATTTCACAATAGAGAAAATAGCGCAAGCAGATAAAAAAAAACAACGTTTCTCACCCAGAATAATAATAAGACGTTACGTATCTTGTTGATAATCTTTTCCCGATTATCAAAAATAAATTCGCAACAAGCGCAAATTTTTTTTACAGCTATTTTTTTTTTTTTTTTTATAAAGATACAACGTACTTACAAAGGTCGTGAACATGTAGTGGTATCTGTAGTCGTTCATTTGCAGCTGCAATATCTGCAAACAGACAGGAAAGCTATTTTTTATCGCATGATCAATATTACAACAATGATAACCTAACAATTACCGACGCATTTATTATTTTTGAGTCTGAGCAGCTCGACACGCGGGTTTTCGATGAGAAAATAATGGTGGTTTCATGATTGATGATTTTCATGTATTGTAAAATAAAATACATACATACGCAGGTGTAAAATACGCGCGTTTCACATTATCCTGCAAATTGGACAAGAATAAATGTTACACCGTCTATCGTTATCTCTCGCCGTCAAGGATATTGCAACTCTTTTGCAACGGCGCTGATATAATTCGTCGGTTTTTATTTCCCGCGATGCGAGACCACGTGTGTAAATCGATCAAGTCGCATCCCTTCTCGCAGCAGATGGGGGCGGAGTCAGAAAGGGGGTCTCGCGTGAATTCGTCTTGTGGAAAAATCGCCTCGAGACGAGAGGAAAGACGGACGAATGGGACGAGACGAGCGTGCGAGGTCAAAAGGATGTGGCAGATTCGATGCGAGCAACTGATGTTTTTTGATTATCCGGTCGATGGTTTATCCTTGGGAGGGAAAATCCTCGAGAGACGCAAAGGACGCAAATAACGAGCTTACTTCGTTCGTGTCTGAAACGAAATTGCTGTGCCGCCAGCAAAGCGGCCGCGGTCGAAAAATCCTGATCCTTTTCACTTCTCGTTATACTTACCCGTTTTAATCTGATTACGGGCCAAATTTCTCCGAATCTGATTTGATCACTTTATTTAAAACAGTCTCTCGATCAAATCAGTCGATATAATAACACGTATTTGCGCAAATTATCAGTCGATGCAGTTGGTTGAATTTTATATTTCAAAGCATGCGTTTTGACAGTAAATTTTGCCGATTTCAGCGGCGTATTATCATAGCACGGTACGATAAAAAAAAAAAAAAAAAAGCAACGAACAACGCGTATTTCAACGGCGAATAATCGAGATGTGCATTTCTGGCGCGTTGATCACTCGCGCGATTATGTAAATTTTTCTGTTCAGTATGGCTGCATTGCCCGTTTCGCAGAAGTGTCAGGAAAAATGGTGAAAAACATCGGGGGCGCGCGTTCGTCATTTTCGAATGAGCACGAAAAGAGCGGCGCGATGATTTGCATGAGCTATTTTCAACACTTGTTCATTACCGCGCTGACAATTTGCGCGATTTAATTTCACGATCTGCTGATTTGCGCTCGCTGTTGCGTCCGCAAGTGGCCGAACATTTCGACTGTCATCGCGGATTTGCTTGCAAATATTGCGCACATGAATTATTATAATAAGAGAAATACGCACAGTGTATAAGATAAAATGTTAACGCAAAGACGAATTATTGAAAAATGGTTTTATGGTCGTAAAACATTTTCTCTTCAGCCGATAATTCAAAAGAGAACGGTCCTTCAAAATTCAAATCTGCTTTGCGTCGCAAACTACAAGCATTAGTCGGAACATAATTTTCTTTTTTTCGAGCTCAAGCACAACGCGGTGGTTCTTGCTCTCTTTCTCGCTCTTTTTCTTTTGCCGACTGCGTTTTCAAACCGGGAGAAAGAGAATCCCGTGGCCGGGTGGCAAAAACAAGCGTCAGAAAGAAAAACTGCAAACGCCATTAATCCTAATTGTAAAAAGGTCCTTTTAATCTTCACGCGCCGCGTTTCGCGCATGTGATTCCGCCGAGTTATTTACGAGAGAGCTGCGCACACTCCGTGTGTGTGTGCGGTTTTCTGTTTCCGTTCTTTATTTACTTTTTTTTTTTTTTGTTTCTCACTCTACAGGTAAACAACTTGTTTTTATTGTCCCGTCTGTGAAAATCGTCGGGAAAAGCGTCGTGCGCTTTTCTCTGCGCGTTTTCGACGCGAAACTTCGATCGTCGGATTATTAAGATTAAATGTCCCGCGGGAGAACGATCATTTACGAGAGTATCTATGAGTGAGTTTTTCGCGCGCGCGAAACAAACTCTTCATCGCGTATTCAGGCAACAGTATCGACAGGTAGTTTTCCCGCGCTCTTTCTCTCACTTCATTCTCGTTTCTCAGAACAAGCCCCAAGCTTTGCGAAACAAAAGCACAAAATTTCTCTCGTTCGGCCGGGGTTATGATATATTGGTTATCTTTTTTTTGTTTTGTTTCAAACTGGCTCTTTCGAAATAACATTTTTGAAATAACTTTTCGTTGGTTTGCATTAAACCAACCCGGTTCGTTCCAAAGCTCGGTGTATCTCGCGTATTTAAAATAAAATGGAAATACGCGAACAGAGTCATTTTCCCCGGAAAACGAGAGTACAGAAACTTGAAACGCGAAACAAAAAAAATTAGACTCCTCCTGGAGCCTTCGATACCGTACGGCGTATTTAATGGAGAAGAATAGCGTTTATTATCAGTGTATATTTGCTTCGATAAAAAAAAAAAATAAATAAATAAAACACGTGTCTGTGCGCTCAAATTCTTGAATAACGGCGTCGGTAAATTTCAATGAACCGCGCGTTTTCACGGTCAGTCGCGTGCGCGCGATGCGTCACATTTTATTGAAAAAATACGCGAAATCTATTCGAATAAAACAACTTGTCAGAATTTATCATGCGAGAGGTTAAATCGAGTAGAAAAAATAGAGGAATATTTATACTTCGTTCGCGCGCACGCGTGGATTTAGTATTTTTTTGGGAGAAAAGTAATAAACAATGTAGGGGTGCGGACGAGAAGAGAAAATATTGAAATGCGCGCGCAGAAACACAAAAATGTCAAGGTGAAAATTTTAATACGCGGATTTTACGGAGCGTTTCCGAGATATCGGGTCGTTTCCGGGAACACTCACCGCTCGGAAGAACTGCTGCATGTGCGCCGGATCTGTGTCGACGATCAGCTTGAAGATCTCCTTGTGCCTGACTTCGCGCAGAACCTGCCTGTAGGATCTAGGACCCGCCTGACGGATGTACATTTCGGTCCTCACGGATGGCGGGGATTTCACGAGATCCTGCAGTCTGAATAACCCTGCAAAGCGCACAAGAAAACGGGGAGATATATTTTTGCGCGGCGAAAAGAGACCGATGGTCTTTTCTCGACGCGACGCGACGCGCGCCGGACTTCATCATCGCGCGCCTTCGTGCGTGTATTTTTCTTTAATCTTTCTTTCCCTTCTCCTCGCCCAAAGTGTTATTCAAGGTTAACGTCATGTTACGACGAAGTACGTATCTCGAGCTGCGAGATATGATGGACGCGCAGTCAAATATTTATACGAGCTACTGAGTATGAATTCGCCGGAAGCTTATCCGCGCGCAGGTTTTTTTTTTTGTTACATCATTTGCGTGGAAAGCGAAAAGAATTTTTACGAGACGGATCGATAGAATGTACATTTTTCAATTTATTTTTTGAGTTACATTTCAATTTGTCGGATTTTTTTTTCTGTAACCATTGTAACAAAACTAAAAGTAAAAGGTTGTTATTTAAGTTTTTATGTACAAATATACGAGCAGGTCGTTAGCGAGCAAACGATGCAACGGATAAAGCAATGCCGAAACAATAGTGCGAATTTTTCAATAGCGGCGCGCTTCGCGTTGGCGTAAGGCGCAATATATATGATAAAATAATCGATCCCGCGTAAAAGAAATTTTTCCGACCGATATCCGCGCCGTGCCGTCGTAAAAAAAAAAAAAAAAAAAAAAAAAAAAAGACGCGAGGTGTAACGCGCAGGCTCGGCTGTACTTGAGGTGGAAAAGAACGGCTTGAGAGAAGCTTGTTAATTTGATTTACGGGAAGAACTCGACACGGATGAAAAGAAGGGTAGGAAGGAGGGGGGGAGAGGTAAGATCAGCCTATCAAGAACACTGTAGTTCGCTAGCAAACTTTTCGCAACTTTTACATTATTACCCGGCGGAGGGAGGGAAGCGGGAGGGAGGAGGTTTGCGAAGATGTCGCTAAAAAGGCGCATTGCGAGTTTCACAATTCACTTCCATTCGATTGTTCTTGGACTACTTCTGAAGTTGCGCTGTCGACTCGAGAGATTTCCGCTCGCGCGCGGAATTCATTGCATGCGATTACGTTGGCCCGCGTCAGCGAATCGCTTTTAGATTCGGTTTAACTTTAATCGACGCTGTTTTGCATGAGCTCGCTCTCTCTCTCTCTCTCTCTCTCTCTCTCTCTCTCTCTCTCTCTCTGCTTCCTTACTCTTCGTTCTGATTTCGAGAGGAGATGTAGTTTAGTTGTTGGCACAGATAAATAATTCCGTCACAATTTATACAGAGTTCGACAATTTAACAATTCTTCGTGCATGTGTTTAATTAAGGAAACGCGTCGGTTCTTGGTGGCGAAGTACAAGAGAGATCAAATAGATCAGATATTGATTTTTAAAACCGAGATTTTCCCGTCCGGATTTTATTCTCAGAGGATACAAATCTGACGAAGTTGGAAGATTCTCGGGACGTAATTCCACTCTTGCTGAAAGAGACGCGCCAAGGGATAGATGCCGCCAAACTTTTGAGCTGGCTAATTACTCCCCCTTAATAATCGTAACGAATAGACCGTTTTAAAAGAGAGGATCGATAAAACAGCCAAAGGACCGACGAAAGGGAAGCGGAAGATAAATTTTCTGGTGGCGCGCTAACGAGCACAGTCCGCGGAAAAGTCTAGCGCGCGTAAAAAAAGAAAAAAAATTGAAAAATGAAAAACTTCACTTCCAGAACAAATCGAGCAATTATGACCATCACTTGCATATCACTCAGCTTGTATATACAAGACACTTCAAACGGAAGATCTTAATTATGTTGAAAGATTCTTTCGGTTGGCACGTGAACTTTTCTTCCTCAAACTTCTCTTTTCCAACAAAGTTTTTTCTCTCTGTGAGAGAACACTTCGAGAAAACGTCAGCAACAATGGCTTGTATTAACAAATATTATAATTAAAGTTCAGTACGAGGTCAGTGTGTTGTTCGTGCGAATATATATATTTTTAAACGTGCAAATTAATACACTTTGAAATTCGAATTGGCTTTGAATGGAATGTTTTCACAGAGGGATAAAATGGGTAATTTATATATTGGATCAAATTAGAGAAATTTGAAAATTTATCCGAAATATTTAATTTGCATCACCGATATTGTATAAATTATCTGTTTTATCCCCTCGTGAAATTTCAGAACTCGATTGTAAAACATCTTCAAAAAAAAAAAAGAGAGCTGCGTTTGGTAACTATAACAAAATAAATTTTTATCTGGCACGTTAAGTATGAAATTAATGCATAACTGCACACACACACCCATAGCGACTGGGGATTAAAGGGAGAAAATATCTCGGATAATAAAGAGTTATAATGAGGGTCAAAAGTATCGCGATATCCCGCGTACAAAAACCATTACGAACGCCATGCTCGCGAGAAAATGTTTGAAAAAGGAAAGTAGGAGGACTGCGGGAAAACGGGCGCGCGTGTACAGTCCGGTTTACAAAATCAACCGTGCAGATAGCGGTAACTGCCGCGCGGTGTTATATCTGAGAATTTATGACGATAACCGTGGAGTAATATAAAGCGAGAAAAGAATTCAGGAAAAATGTATTGTACACACTGGTCATTTTCTTTCTCTCCCCCATCATTCCGATGATAACCTTTTCACATTAATTTCTTGACTTCTTTGTTACACGAACGCACAAATCTCCGAATCTCGCTTAAAAAAAAAAAAAAAAAAACGCTTCGTTCGATTAATTCCGGCGAAAAGGATTTAATGCGCGTTTAAGTAAGCGACCGCCTTTGCGCATTGAGATCTCTATTTTAACAAACTTGCGAAAGACGGGAGGTTCGCTCCTGAGTTCGCGTTTGAATATTTAGGCGACAAACGGGAAAGGTGGATGAGGGAAAACGACGTGGAGAAATGTTCACATTTCTCCGAGTTCTCTCTTTCTCTTTAGTCTCGGGGCGCTTTTCCGCACGGCGCGCGGCGCTTTTGCAGCGGGGAATTTTGAAACGTCTCGTCTCCTCTCTCCCTCCCTCCTCCCTCCCCGTCTCGTCGTTGTCGTCGTGAATTTATGTGAGCTATAGACATCAGGAGAAGCTGTGCAAAAAAAAAAACAAAAAAAACAAAAAAAACAAAAAAAAAAACAGACGCGCAACGTCTTTTTCCGTTTCCTCTCGTTTTATCGCTAACGGCAACGTTCCACTTTGTGCTCCGCGCCACGCTACATCGTCCAATCAAGAGCGGCAATTTACGGAAGATAAAGTCGGGAGAGACCTTCCTACCTCCTACTTTTCTCTCGCAAGAACCACGAAAGAAAAAGAACTCGCAAATGCATATGATGTAGATTCCGTATATCTTCTTCTCTTTTTCCCCATTAGCCTCGGGAAGTAAAGGAGACGCGTGTACAAGTTAATTAAAAAAAAAAAAAAAAAAAAAAAAAAAAAAAAAAAAAAAACTCCTTCTTTTCGATGTCAAGAATGTTAAATCGTGTCGTTAATGTTGGAAATCCATTTTCAATTGACTTTCGTCCCAGAGATCGATACCGCGAGAATCGCCCGGCGACCTGACTAATGGTTGACCGTTTTCACTCGAGACGGGAAGCAAATAAAATGCAAATGCGCGCTCTTCCCGGGAAAGGACGCGCGTCGTCTTTTCCTCTTCGAGCGAGGATAGTTAAAATATACTAATGCGATCGGAAATGTGGCTGGTGGACTGCGACGTACGTACGTACGTACGTACGTCAACGTCACGTCGGAATTTCGATGAGTCGCCCGACGGCGGACGTTGCCAACCCGTTACGAGAATAGAAGTGCTCGCCAAAAGGACTTATGGGAGAAGGAGAATCAGCAACCGCAGCGGTATAAACTTGGCGACAAAAAGCGCGGCGAGAGAGCCATCGTCGGCGTTTACATCGCCGCGTGTAAACGCCGAGGTTACTTCCGCGCGTGCGAGTGGCAGGGCGACATTTCGAACGGTGGCGCCTGATTCCGACACTCCTATTTGCATAGAGACGCATCACGTCGCGAGGATAAAGACAAAAAAAAAGGTGTTTGCGTAATGAACGTGTGTCGACAGCGCGGCGCTACACAGCTCTATAACAAGATCGCGCGCGAATATATGTCTATGGGGCGCGGGAGTTTTTGCGTCGGTTTTGCTCGCTTTTGCTCGTCGTGCGATTCATTGCGCGTTTTGTCGAATCATTTTCACACTGCGCTCGATAAGCGCGAGATAATAACTTATAAGCTACATTTCAATTAAATGTCCCGATGACACTTGGATAGGCGCCACTGGCGAGACATTTATCGAAGACACAATTGTAACAAAGTATTTTTTTATACAAATATGTTTGTGAGACTATTTAAAGTCTCACAGAGAATAAAATGGATAATTTATATAATTTATTATTTGAAATGCAAACCAAGCATCTTAGATGAACTTTTAAATTGAAATTAATTCAAATTTCTGTGTATTTCTTTAAATTTAAACGTTTAAAAAAATATATCTGCACTCGCATCGTCGTTAAACTGTTATCTTTACGAGTTTAAAATTTGTTTTTTGCAAAATATTTTTATTATGTATAAAGGTAAAAACTAAATATTTAAAACAATAGTTAAGACAACGAGAATTGTTATACGTTTAATGTTTAATGCGCATCTAACAATTGTTTCTTTAATAAGTGTCCGATTGTTGGGACATTTATTGCTTGTGCCCGAATTTAAAAAGAAGAGAAATGCATTGAAGATGAGATAATTGTGAATAATTCTGTATTCACACACGCTGACAAATACGCGACATCTTCTCTCGTAGTTGCGGGTTATTGTGCGCTCCACTTACCGTAATCCTCTTCGTAGATAATGGCCACTCTGGTCCAGTTAAGGAAGGACATGAGGTCCTTGAACGCTTTGTTAAGGTGATCTTGAGCTGGATATAGGTTAATGCTGAACTCCTTAAAAGTGGGCTCGAAATCGACCCGCGCCTCGAGATGAGGAACGTCCAGTGCCTCACATATACTCTGTATATGAGCGCCTAAAAGTGGGTCGGACGGTCCGAAGATGCCTTGCACCGACCTGGATAACTGCTTGCAAGCTGAAAGAACCAAATCAAACGCACACTTTGTTAGTGTATTAAAATCCACAACTTAACTACAGTTATTGCTAAAATCCGAATATATTAGATAAGTGTTTTTTTTTTATTTGCTTGTGCATGCTAAAGAGTAACATTCTGGCTAGTCACTTTAAACAGTCCTTGATTTTTATCAGATATCGGTCACGCGTCAGTTGGAAATTTTTAATTTCGATTTTCGACGCGTAAGATTTTTTTTCAAATGCAACTCGCGCCAACGCGCCAAGTACAAATATAGCTGAATACGGCAATAGGGACCATGAAGATGAGTGAGGATAGGTGTCAATGGGGGCGCGGAGGCGTGCTAAAACGTGAGATTGGAGAACGACTGGCTCTGACACGTCGATTTCATATTTTTAGATGAAGCGCACTTGGAAGTCCTGTATCAGCGAAAGCCAGTGGCAAATTGACGACAGACACTTTTGCGAGAGGTCTTCAACCCCACTGTGTGTGTATGTTCTCGCGGTCCTTGTCTAATGATATATACAGATATTTCAGCTAAACGGCGCGACAAAATGACGTTTGTAACAAAATTTGGAAATTCGCCGAGCTGTGCGCACGTCACATCGTCGAATAATAATTTTGCTCGCGAGGATTAACGTATAATTCATGGGAATTGTGTTGTGATCTCCGCGCGCGCGTGTGTGTGTTCTCTTTGTCTGAATTAAATTGTCAGGGAGTGTGAATCGTGAAAAGGTGTGCTGACGAACACTCTCTCTCTATCGAGATGTGACGCACAGCCGCGGCGCCGCGCCGTGTTTCGTTGAATACAACGTTTCGCGTTGTCGTCGCAACGCGCTTGCCTTCGTCGTCGTTGATTAAGTCGAACGTTCCGACCGACGAGAGTAAATAAGAATCTTTACCTTGTTACGATATCGCAGTTTCGCTTAACGAACCGACCGCTTATCCGTTTTGCGGTAATGAGTATGCGACTATTTCCGCGCAAAGAACCGCGCCGAAGCGGTTCATGACTTTTATGAGTTTCGATATAGGCGAAACGGCGCGCGATCGATCTTCGCAATTTTGCAAACTGTCTCGCAATTAAGATGACAATAATGTTACAAATCTCTCACTTTCTGCCTCTCTCTCTCTCTTTTCCTCTCCCGGAGTTTCGAGAATATCTTCTCTTAATTGCTCAAGCTGTCTCGTTAAATCAATAGTCAAACGTTTCATTTGACGACTCGAAGAGAGAAGAACACAATTTCGCACGACTCTGTCGATTGTATTTAAAATCAAATGAAGGAATATTCAACTGCATTATCAATAGAATGAAAAAAAAAACAAAACAAAACAAAAATAATATAAATGTTTTTCTTTTCTCTTTGCGCTATTTTGTCGCAAACTTCTGACAAACTTTCCGCTCGCAAAAGAGTTTAATCTGATTTTCACAAATTCTCATCGCGCGTGTGTGTTTGCGTCGGTTAGCTTCTCACAGGACAAAAACCTAATTAATGCAAGCGCCAAGTACGTAATTGCTCGCTATGCGCGCTTTCTGCAATCACCGCCCACGCTCGGATAAAGGACGATCCTCGTAAACGTTCTATCTCGTTCCAGTTTTGTCGTCGTTAAAAGTTAACGCAAGTAACTCCACGCTCTCTCGCGTGTGTTCTCTCTCTCTCTCTCTCTTTCTCGCGCAGAAAACTTTTGCACGCGCGCAGATACGGCAGTTTGAGTTACCGTCCGAATTAAAGCTCCAATGTGTGTGACGAGTTATAAATCTCTTTAAAACGCCGTCGCGAAGTCGTTAGGGGGAAGACTGAGGCGGAGTTGACTGTGGGGAGATTACGAGGGGCGCGATGTGCGAAGGATAGGAATAAAATCCGGCGAAATAATCGTCATTTGGTTAGCTGCGCGCCATTTCTGGTCCTTGCAGTTCTCGTAAACGGAACCTTCCATTAAAGTGTTCCGCTTCGCTCGCCCGAGGGAGGAAGGACCGGTCCTTAAAGTTATCCAATCAATTTCGCTGGTTTAGGTTCTCTTCCGTTTTCTATCTTCCTTTGTTTTCCACTTTTCCGAAAGTACGACCGCGCGGTACTCGGAACGTAATTCGCGCGACGTCGTCTTATCCCCGTACCTATATAACACTCTCGTTCGCGAAAGTCGACAGTATTTTTTTCTTTTTTGTTTGACGGAAAATTAATAAAAAGCGCCTACGTAGCGCGAGAAGCAACAACTTTCTTTTTTCTCTCTCGCTGCACGCGAGAAGAAAACCTTAAAACGATATCTGTGCCGTTGCGATGTTGCTGCGAAAAGGAAAACTTCTGCCGACGTAGCGGAAAGTGTGAACTTCTGTTTGGAAACGTCTTCTTGTTTATTAAGCGTTTCCAATAGGACGCGCGTAGCAATTTCACATCTTTTAAAATCGAACGGTAATGAATTCGAGTTTTTATCGAATCGTTCCGTTGTTGTGTTGTTCCGTACCGTCGATCGACGTTAAAAAAAATCGAGTGTGAGGATCGAATTTTGTCCAATTACAACCGGTTTTAACTTCGTTAAAGCAAAATCGATATTAAACGTCTGAGAGAGCCGCACAATGTGTATATTTGTAAATTGCATCCTATATTAAATTTATTGCATCCTAGGCTTGCTGCTACTCGCGCGCGAAAGAAGAAAACAAACGGTTTTGCTTCCGACTTCTTTTATTGCCCCGCGGGCGATATAATAGCGCAATATTGCGCTCTCTTGTCCGTACAGTTGTCTCGACAATCGATTAACCTTCACACACACACGCACGCTCTTCACTTGCCCGCCGGTAATATGTCGCAGTGCCTCCGTAATCCTTACTAGATGCGCTCAGAAATTCATAGAGGATTTTCTCCCGAGTCGAGTGTTTCGCAGCGAATTCAATTTTCCACTGACGGTTTTCCTCCCTCCTCCCCGCTCCGTTTCTTGTCTACCGGCGACAGCGATGCGGCAAATAAAGAACTTCACGTATAAATAACAATTTTTGTAAAGAATAAACTCTCTCGCGGAGATGGAATTCACCGCGTTGGTTGTCCGGAAGAATCTTTTGCATACGTATATATATGTACGATACGGCTTTCCTATATATTTAATCAAATACAATCCTATCGATATAACGGAAATTTCTTATCTTTTATCGACAGTTTTAATATTTCCTAAGATATAAGAAATATTACGAATCTTATTTTATCGACAGTTTCAATATTTCCTGAGAAATATATTTCGTTTTACGCAGTTTCGAAGGCGACATGTTCCCTCAACCGTCAGAACTGAAGTTAATGTCCCAATGATCGGACATTTATTAAAATTTATTAAAGAGATAATTAGTAGATATGTAAATCATGAAAATTCGCAAAATGTTCCAAGTAATTTTTAAGATATATTTTTCATTATTAGTTTCTGATTTTGCATTTTAATAGATGAATACTTTGCCGTTATTTTACTACTAAACAAATGTTCGATCAGTGATACTTGTCCGGTCATTGGGATGTTCACCTCACATCGAAGCCAAGTAGAAAACTCGCGACCTTCGAGACCTTACGCATTTCGGAGCCAAGTGGTAATACGGAAATATATTCGACTGCACGCTCGAGACGCTCCGGAGAGTTTCAATCTATTTGAAAATTTCCGCGCGAAGTAATTCGCCGGCCGTGGATACATTAGAGACGAAGATAACGCAGCGGCGCGCGAGGTTGCGATTTTACTTTTAAGCGAAATGGATCACGTCGTGTTTAGGCGCCTCGCGCGATTCAGCCGAGTTCGCGCGCACGCAACATTAACCTCCACGCGCGTTCACCAACCCGAAGAGATCCCGCGGGATAGGAAAATATATATATATAGGCACCTTCTAACTCTCTGTCTCTCTCTCTTTCTCTTTTTCGCACAGAAGATTTATCGCGTCTTGAGTCGGTGCGCGAAAAGAAAGTTGGAAAAGTTACGCCTGCCTCCGTTCGACACGGGGGTTCAGCCCTCCGTTCGCGAAAAGAGAAACGCGGCTAGCGAAAACGACTCGAATTGTGAAAAGCGGAGTAATCTTTTCAGCACGTGGCACGTATCATTTTTATAGAACGCGGAGAGAAAAATCTCTTGTGAGTTCGCATCACGCACAATAGGAGATACTATAGGCGCATTATAAAATAATGTTTTCCTCTTAGGCCTCTTGAGAAAGGGGGGTGCAAATGTCTTGTGCAATTTGCTGACTTGCCTTCGCTCACAGTCGAACGGGATGTAAAAGCATTTTACGAAACACGTGAGCTGTATATATATTGCATGTAATTTTAAAATTTAAAAAGTTTTTTACACGACCGATATTACACAATTTATTAACTAACTCGAAATCTTCATAAGTCGAAAAAAACTTCTTTGCACTTTGAAAGTTTTACTTACTTCCTTTAGAAAACTCCTTTACAAATAGAAGAAAAATGAGAGATTAACTCAAGGTATTTGCGAAAAGACTTTGGTAAATATTTACGAAATATTTATCAAAAGATATTCCTTGAAATGTAGATTTACTCTTCAAGTAAACGATTTATTGTGTCACAGAGAGCTTCTACCGAATTACCGCTGGCTTCAGTAGTGGGTTAATGTTTGCTCGTGACATCACAATCGCGAGTTACAAGCCAGCGGGTTTTCTCCAAATCCTTTCGTTTATAAATCGTTCCGTGAACGAATAAAATTTCACCTCGCTGAATTTTGCCAACACATTCTCGTCAAACGTTCCGTCAAAAATGTTCCGGAACATTTGACTTATTAAATTATGCGGTTACATATTCGTGTATTTCTTTCGGATAACGTAACTTGTTTTTTTGCTGTAAACTCGAAGGAACGGTGGCAAACCAAACATTTGGAATCGCCGAGACGATGTAGAATTTTGTAAGAAAACACATTCCGAAGAGACATTGGTCCACGGCGAATTCATAACTGGCGCGCGCAAGATTTATCTCCTATCCCCATTCGCGATCTTTCTCGCGAGAGACGTTGTTATGATTTCGGCGAAGTCGATTCTCCTCGGCGCGTGTTTCGTGTTATTTTACATAAATCTCTTCCCGACTACATCCTGTGTCGCGCGCGACATCCTCGCTGTAATTCACGGCTAAAACTGACCGCGCGCGCTAACTGAATTGCTCTCGTCAGGCTTCCTGCCAAGCTTTATTAAGTTCGCGTGTCAAAGACACACTTCCGACAGGAGATTCTGACAAGATGCTCCGAGACCGACACGCAGTCTCTTGATCACCTCAAAAACGGGAGATTACGTTAATTAATTAGCTGGCTTTAGACGATATTTCATGCTCATTATTTCCCGCCCGTCAACTGACAAACGTAGGCGACGTCGATTTATATTCCTTATTTATCTTTGCATGTCACAACTAATTAATGAACTGCATTGCATTGAAAATATTTTTGTTGCTATTTTAGTACTGCTACACTAAGTAGCGTTTTGAGCAAAAACAAGATTTTTCTATGCAAACATCATAATATCGCATATCGATATATATATCGCATATCGATATATATCGCATTTCGATATATCGATCTTCTTTTTGTTTCTAATTGTCGATTCCAGCAAAGTATTAAAATTTGATTAATTAAAAAACGCCGATTCATCTCGAGATGCAACTTTATCGGCGCATTACCAGCGATGCAATTTTTGCTTTCGGTAATTAATGGCGAATTTGCCTTCGCGAAAAAACATTTCATAGTAAACATTGCATAAACCGATAAAATATAGAAGTTGTATATGGGACCGTCAAATCCTCTTGTATTTTTAGATAATTAAAAATATAAAAAAAGACACTCGGGGAAAAAATGTCATAAAAATTCGGAATAAGAGCCACCTTAGTGTAATATGAAGTGTCGGTCTTGTCATCTATCAAGACTACTTAAGACACGCGATTCGCTTGTGATTCGAGTTCTATTAAATTGCGCACGCGGTAACGTGACACAATTTGTAAGAAAAGTGCGATTCAATCTTTCTCTCCAAAAAATAATATTCTCCGTTATTTTATTATTGTTGTTGTTGTTTTCTTTTGTTTGCGAATTTACGATAATTACAATTCCTACCTTTTTTGGACGTGCGAAACGAGTCGTCTTTAGGCACGTATTGGATATCGTAAACCAGCGTCGTGTTCGCTAGGAGAGTTTTATCCTTGTTGATCTTGTAAATGGCGTACTTGAACGCTAACTCCGATGGACTATCCTTTTGATCCTCGGTGAAGATCGCTCCTGCAACATTTTGAATATCTTCCTTAGACGCTAAAAGTTCGTCTTTTTTTCTTTTTTTTTTATCTTATTCGAGACTGTGTTTTTGTAATATTACAGTATGTCATGAATTATTAATGTTAGACACTACGTGAATACTAAAAGGAATACTGCTTTAAAATGTCTCTCTACAATATCATCCATTAAAAAAAATAAATATAAGACATATTTCAATTATTTATATTTTTTTCTTTTTGCGACTAAAATGTTGAATTTGTTCGAGCAATATTTTTGACGAAATAAAAGTTTCATAAATATAATTGCATGATTTTTTAATCTATTATAATTAACACACACACACATTTATATTCTCTTCGGTATTATGAACAATGTCGAAAAAAATCGAAAAAGATCTCTCTCTTTCTCTCTTTCAAAGCATTTGTGTTTATAATTACATTCTCTGATAAAAACGTATTTTATTTCGAGAGTTAGCGAATTTCAGCATGTTAATTAATTAACCGCCATTTTGACGGCGACGTCGGCTACATGACTTTTATTTCAAAACTGCGTTTTATATATTAATTTTATGTATACATATAAAATGTATATGCTCGATTGTGCGAGCGGAGTTTCCGGAGGAAGCGCACGCGCGCGTCCAAACCAGAAGCGGGATGAAGTTCGGTGGCGCGGACGAATCTGAAAAGAAAATTCCGGCTCGCTCTGCTAAAAAGAAACTGAATTCATTGAAAGTTATAATCAAGTTCGTGAACTTGCAATAACGACCTCTCGTCTCCTATCTGTCGTACATATCTACATATATATATATACAACGAATAAAGTACCGCGCGCGCGCGAATTCTCTCCTAAATTTAATTAATGACTTCACCGCGGCGCAACTCACTTCGAACGCGAGTTTTAATTAAATTCGAATAATTACCGCGGCCAAAATCACGCTCGCGGTATCAGAAAGTACTTTAGTAGAAACGTTCTCGTAAATTAAACGTCAACCTTTGTCAAAAATAATCAACATTATGGCCGCGTTTAAATTCATCATTTAGATGCTCTCCTCTCGGCAAGCGCGAGGCGAAATGAAATTGAATGTTTCCGTTCCCTCTTGAGTGCGTATAATTATTTTTTGATGAAACGCGTGTGAAGTAATATTTTTGTTGTTTTTTTTGGAGATGTAACATAAATTTCAATCGATATGAGCGTAAAACAATAAAAAATAAAAAAAATAGCCATTGCTAGCAAGCACGTTTATTATCGTCGGCAATTTGCGCTCGTTTTTGCACCCCTTCCAGAAGAAACGACAAAAATCGCGGCAATTAGCATCGGGTGAACGGCAAATATAACGATTACTTACACACCTTTTTTGCTTTTCGCGCGAATCCGAACTCTCTCGCCTGTTTTAAATGTTTCGCTGCCGTTGAAAAAACTAACTTTCATGAAAACACACGAGCGAGATATGAAGTGGGGTGTCATAATTGACCGGCGCTTTCAATTTGTATCGTCTTCCCTTCATCGTTGCCTCGTTAGAAAATTCCAGGAGCCCAAATTCCCCGACCCGTTCAAAAGCAGCTTAAGCGAAGGGGCACTTTGCCGCTCGAAAATCGCTTAACACACAAACGCGCGGTGCCGCGCTATTCTTTAACAACGCCGCTGTCCATTTTCATGACTCCGGTAATTAACTCGACTTTCAAAGCCTTCATCATTCTTCCTTTTTTTTCTTTTTTTTTTTTGTTTTTGCACTCCTTTCGCGAATGCACCGAACGAAACACTCTTCGAAATTATACATCAGCCTGGCTAAGCTTTATTGCGACTAATCCATTCCGAAATAATCCGGAGCGATAATCTCTAGAGGCCGTTTCCCTTTTCTCGCTAACTTCAATTTTCTGTTTCTATATTATCTCGCGGCACGTCACTGTTGCATCGCCTTTGAGGTTTTGCGCGAACGTAATTATTTTTTTCTCCACAAACGCGGAACAGATGGAATGTAACAAATGTTCCAGATTTATTTTATTCTTTATCTATTACGAAAAGGATAATACACACATACATATTGAAATGTATATTAAATTTTAAAGTCGCAAATTTAGAGAAAAATATATTAGAAAATATTAGATTTTAAAATCAAACTTGGAGAGTCAACTTAGAGAGCGAACTTAGAGAATCACGCGACGAAATACATACACTTAGGACAATTATCTCAATTAGCGAGGGCCGCGTCCGCCCGTTTAATCTCCGTCTAATTCTCTCCCGTCAAAGTTTAGAGAACAGAATCGTTGTACACGACTTTGTCTCGGAGTCTCTCACGTCGATTTATATACGTCACTTGATTTTTGGACGTGTCTCTCTCTCTCTCTCTCTCTCTGATATGGCACGCGAAACATTGCATTTAATCATAATTCACGCACGTCGCAAAGACTCGCAAATTTATCTTTGTCGCGCTCGAGAAATCTCGAAAGGTAGTGAAACTTTTCTCCGAACGCGCCTTCAAATCGATCGTATTCCGTCACTCTTATTTTGCTACGGAAAAGAGAAGTATCCGTTGAATTGTTTTCAAATAACGACTACGCTCTACGTTTGTTTCACGCGATGTAATCAAAATGATTACACATTTGCAAATTGAACGGTTTTGGATTTCCGAAAATTTTTACTCGTTTGATAATAAAATTTAATGAATTTCCTTTCTCACGTGTGATACGTTGAATCGCGCGCGCGAACGTTAACGCTGCTACGCGCTTTGATAACATTCGACAGAGCGCTTCATAGCGCGCGTAACTGTATATACGCAAGCGGACATTAACGAAATGATATCGGAGGTCAATCGCGTTACAACAATTGTGTGCATGTTCCGCGAGTGAACTTCCATTGTTCGCTCTCGCGCGATATATGGCTACACCGTACGGGAGAGAGACATTGGTATGTTTTGACGAGAATGCCATTAACGTTAGAAACGATCGGCGCGAATGACAATTCCCTCCTTGCGGAGGATTGTTTCTCTCATCCCCCTATCAGACGGATTTTTCTCTCTCGTATGTCGTGCCAATCGCCGTTCAAACTCGCATTAGGGAACGAGAGAGACGCGGGAACGAGCCGAGGGAGTATCGAATGTACTGTACGTAAGATTTCTGCGTCTTGGTAAAACCTCTCAAGATACGGGAGCGGTGTTTCGAGACGAGAGAGCTCGTCTCGAAAAAGAAATTCGTACGTATTCCGTATAAAGTGTCGTAATACACATTTGTTCTTATTTCAGACAACAAATAAATAGAGACAACAAATTATAAAGCTCGTGAGAATGCTCAACCAAGTATTGAGATCGTTACGATCCAATATGTCGAAGATGTGCGTGCAAATATACACTTACATTTAACATTTATATATATAATATTGGTACTTTTTATATTTAATAAATTATTTAATAATATATTACTTTTTTATCTTTAATAATAATATTTTCTTGAAAAATAAGTCGTTTAACGTGCAGATTGTAATGCCATCGCACAATTGCAAATATCATAGGACGGACATACATCCGTGTAATGTAAAAATAAAAAAAAATAAAAAAAAAAAACAGATTAATAATGCGTATATGCGAAGTATAAATTCGAATAAAATGTGTATAAAGTATACAATATAATAAAGTACATCGAAGCTCCGCTTTTGTGCGCCGCGCGTATCCGATCCGACATTGTTCTCGGATTTTCGGTCCCGTTATACGTCGGAGACACAACGGTACTATATTCTATCGGATTTTCCCAGTTATTTGTGTAACTTTGAATAAATTCCCCGCGTATATTCGCTAATAAATTCGCCGATAATATTTCACATGGGAGTAGGGCCGGCGAGTCAGATAAATGACCAAAAAAGAGCGTGTACTCTCTCGCGAAAGTACGCGAGAGAGTACACGCGGTTGTAATTCCGATATTCCGTGTTTAAATATATATATATATATATATATATATATATATACAACTTGGCTCGCGAAGGATGTTATCAGTATGTTGATTGGTTTTGCAAATTCATCTGTATGCGCAGTCATATGTTATCAACAATAATTACTTTGTACACACACTGCACACTGCTATTTACGTGCCGTCCGAAACACGGCTCCCGTTTGGTTAAGATTTTAATAAACTCTTCATTAAATTCTGCTTTCATTGAATATTCATTATGCGCCGCCGATACGATCAAAACACGTGTCGCTCAGAGTGAATACTAATATACGACGGGTGAAATGAACTGAAAAAAAAAAAAGCAACAAAATTGTGTCTGCAGACGAAATCAGACATTTTATCTCGTACATTTTATCGCGACTCACTCTTTGGTCACGTAAATTTATAAAGTCACTTCTTCTTCTTTTTTTTTTTAACATAATGCAAATTCAAGTATGTAAAAATTCGCGAAATTCGCTTTAGCACGCAATACAGACAATTAGATCCGACGGAATGGGTGCTAATATTGTTGTGGGAAGTGTTTTGCGTGGATCGTGTAAGAGCCCAATAAACTTGAGCGAACCTGCAGTTAATGCATATGTAATTAGTCGTGCAAGTTGTCACGAACGCGTTCCGGAAACTGCGACCATCGAGTAGGGTCACACTATATTGACGCCCATGCCAATTAGCAGCAACTTTGTAATGTATCCGAGGCGAGTGCTGCGAGCGATCTACTTCTCTGACGTTGTTCAAGCCTAATGGAAGTAGTCGTGGCGGTGTGACTGTAGTTAGTTTCACGATTCATTTCTGTAATGGCCCTCGGCTGGCCCGTTATTCTTCCGCCAACATCAAAGTGGAATCACGCGCTGCTCATACGCGCGTTTCGCACGCAAAACACGTTTTTGTATAATTTTTTACTTTTACATTTGCTCGCTGATCTCCGAACGAAGAGAATCGTGAAAACAAAGAAAAGAAATCATTTACGCAAAAGGTATTTATAATGTCGCGATTAATCAACTTGAAAAAGTAATCAACGTGTTTGAATAACTTAACGATTTGTCGCTCGGTAAAGATTCGATTTTTCACGTATTTTCATTCCAAACAGTCGGTTTGTTTATGTCAATTCGTCCTTAATTAGAGCAACGAACACGTTGTACACACAAACTAAACTTTCATGAGAGTTGGAACTATATCTTCGCGCGTGTCATCGTCGCGAAAACCCGTCGAGTTTCTCTCTCCCCTTTACCACCCAATTGTTATTGTTTACGCGCGGTTGAGGTTTTCGCTCTTCCGGCGAGACTCGCCCCGGGAGTTGACGTTGTCGGGTTTATTCATCCGGAGTTTCTCGTCTTACGTTGCCGGCATTATCTTTCGTTATCGCTGCTCATTGATCCGGCGCGGGACAAACTCCGCGAACTTCGAATGGCTGTCTGCGCCCGCGGTAGACGTCGATCAGGCGAAATCTAGCGAAGCAGTGCACTCTCGAGAGGGTGACCTCGGTCTATCCGGCCCATTTCCGGGCGCTCCGAGTCTCGGTTTTCTCCTGTCTAGTGATATGCGCCTGCCTCTCTCTCTCTCTCTCTCTCTCTCTCTCTCTCTCTGGTAACACTGTCCATTCTCCGAGTACTTGATTAAATTTGTTTGCTCGACAACTCTCTTAGTGTTGCATTCCATTTGCGAGCGTTAACGCAACGAAGTCGGTTATTAAAACAGACGTCACTGATCAATCAAACAACGATGAATGGCACATTGACTCAAGCGCTCGCTCCTCGCGATTATTGCGATGTTACGTAATATACAGAGTGTCTGAAAAATTCTGACACGAATAAAGAACAAATTGAGTCAATCAGAAAAGACATTTTGCAAACTTCGCGATATTAATTGAATTGTTGATTAATTAATGTGAGCAAATATAAGCGTGTGTGTTTTTCAGTTGAAAAGAAAAAGTAGTTTATTTCATGCAATCTCATAGCGAGCGTTGACGTGACAGCTTCTTACGATCATTCTGATTTTTACGACGGCACGACTCATTCACTGCAAGACCACTGATTTCACGCGCTCACGTTGGCTCACATTAATTAATTAGCAACTCAAAATAAATATCGCGAACTTTGCAGAATGACTTTTCTGTTTAATTTGTTCCCTTCGTCTTCTGTGTGTTAAAATTTTTCTGAGAAACACTCTGTATACGAGATAGTAAGTAATAAAACATGCGTCTTCAAGATCCGCGTAGTCGCGCGAGAATATGACGCTTTGATATCCCCGGCTCAAAAACTCTCGTGTAATTTTAAAACGCTATTTATCAATTTCGCCGTTTTTCTCCGCTACTACAAGCCATTCATGCCACTCCCGGGAGTCTTACGCGCGTCTAAAGCACGAAAGCTCCTTCAACCCGCGTCCTTCCAACGTTAGACGGGAGAGAAAAATCTCGAGGGCGTCTGTAAGGAATAATGCCTACAGAGATTCATCTTTATAGAGAAGTAACTCCGCGAGAGAACCCGTGCCGTGCATCCGAGATTCCTCGAAATCTCGGGCAGTCGTAAAACGACTTGAAAAGAGAGTTTTTAATCTTCTGATCTCTCGTCTCTGAGAGAAACGGATCGCTTACATTTGTGCTAAAATGATGCATCGTCTCTCTCTCTCTCTCTTTCTCTCTCTCTTAATCAGAAGTGCAACGTGTCGGGAAAAAGCTTTGGGAAAAAAATAACAAATTACGTTAAAAAAAAACACACACACACAAAAACTCTACAAATCAAGGAAGCATTACGAATGGATGAGACGTGGAATCGGAAAATTGTCCGGCACGCGGAGAGATAAAAGAGTGTATATGTACGAAACGTCTTTTGACAATTCGTCACTGCTCGGAGCGGGTCCGGAATGCATTTATCAACGTTCAGTAGAGATGAAGCTGAGCAAAGATTCTCCCTCGCTCGCCTCTCGCGCGCGCCGAGTTTTCGGCGAATCGCTTTCGGCTGAACACGTAATCGCAATTGACTTTGAGCGATTTCGCCTTCGAAACGCGCAGATTTTTATCGCGATCTGACGCGGTCGATTCCCGCGGGAACAAAAAAAAAAAATCTGCCGACCACAACACACAAACATCGAAATATGATTTATTGTTATTACAATAATGCGGAGGTTACATTTAAGTTTTATTTCGCAAGTTTCTTCACGTACAACATACATATGCGGACGATCAGACAAGTGTTTCACATTTTCGCGGTTTTTTAAATCGCGACGGATTTAGGAAAAAAAAAAACACGCCATTTCTACATCTCGCCAGTGCTGAATAATTGCGCGCGATTTGTCCGCGCGAAGTGTTAAAAATAAATTGCGCGCCGCGCAGGTTTATTTTAAGCGCGATAAAGCGAGATCGATCCAAGATTAAACGGCGACGTCGTTCGGGGCGAAACAATACCTTGAGTATCGAAAATTGGCCGCGCGTGGCGTCCATCCGCGGAAATAATTCTCCGACGAGAGAAGTGCCTTGTGTATCTCGGGGGATCTGAATTATCGCGGACACGACGTCGCGCCCAAGGGAAATACGGGGAGATGCAACCGGAACCGATAATGCGCCGTCCGGTTTGTACGCGAGAGCAGATATCCGCGTCCGTTCCGTGTATTAGCGGCCGCCGACCGTCCGCGCGTATACGGATTTATCGGCGGGATCCGACAGGTTATTGTTCGATGGATTTACAACTTATTACGTCGTCACGCGCGCGTTGTCCGTGACGCGAGCGACGACGCGCGTGGATCCATCCCTATCGATTGCTGTGCGGTCGATGTAATTTACGCTCGAAACGGACGACGACGACGACGAGCGCGTTTGGACATTCGAAAATCGCGTCATCCGATTCGAATATTTCTTTTGAAACGTTGAATCTCCGCTGGAACAATCCTGTTCCGGAGAATTGAACTACATGTTTAAACAAATGCCATTTCGTACATTTTTTTAATTTTGTTTTTCGCTTCGCAAAGCGCGAACGTTTCGATCGTCCGAAAAAATCGGCGACAATGAGGGAGACGACGCATCTCGAGGAGAGAGTCGCCGCGAAACGAATCGCCGCAAGCGATTATAATCGCGGCGATCGCGCTAATTACGCGGATTTTGCCAACGCGTTGCTTGGAAAATTGTCAGATCTCGCGTGACTAATGAGCGACTAAGTAGCTCAAGATGATCGCGGGAACTAGCTCCCGGCGCGCATGAGGCGAGGGGGGGAGAGGGGGGAGAAGTACGGAACGAAGTACGGCGATAAGAAGTTCTCCGCCGCGTTTAAACTTGTTAGCTCCGTTTTCGCGCGGCGCGCAATCGCGATTCCCGCCCGTTGCACCTTGGATTATCGCGCCGAGACTGCCTACCTGAGGTTAATTATTCGCATTTTGCGACGGTTTATTAAACGTTTATTAAACGTTTCCGCGCGATAACGTCTCTCGTTGGATTAGTCGATGTCTCGACTTTTAGGAGGGAGAGGACCCGAGCGATTTTTTTTTATCTTGCGTTTGAAAAAAAAAGACGCAACTACATGCGCCACATGTCAAGACGACTGAGCAACAAATTCGAGATATTTAATCCCGAATTAAACTTTGATTACAGCGACACGTGCGACAACGAAATATCATTCTTCGGTCATTACGCGCCAAGAGAGAAAATAAACGCAGAGAGAGAGAGAGAGAGAGAGAGAGAGAGAGAGAGAGAAGGAGAACTGACTGCGATAGCATTCGCTTAGCGAGCGTACAAACGGCATTTTCAGTTGCAATTAACGTTTCCCCAAGTTTCCGGAAGAGGCCCGCGCGTAACGGACGCTGACAAATTAATACATTTTCAATGGGCGTTTCTCCGGAGGATCGAGGTGAAAAAAGTCTCCGGAAACTCTCTTTGCCTTTTCTTTGTTCCCCGGACGCTCTTCGCGAGAGAGGCAACTTCAATAATTGCGACCCTAACTTATCATTGTCTTTAATTCGACCATGTCTTCCTCTCTTCGCTTCTTCTTCTTCTTCTTCTCCTCCTCTTCCTCCTCCATCTCTTTACGACGACTTAGCCGACGACGATCCGCAGACGGCGAGATTCCGCGATTCGTTCGCGCGAAACTTTCTCGTTTCCTGATTATACGTCGCCCTCCTTCGCGCGCGGTACATCGTGTGCCGAGCGACTCGTGTTTTTGCGCGCGTGCAACTCGCGCGTGCCGGAAAGCGAAATGTTTTCCAAACAGATTACGACGCTCGCGCTGCCTCTCTTCAAGGCAGATATACCTAATTACTTGTTTGTCCGCGGAGTATCACGTTTTGACATTACGTCGCTTCCCCCCCCCCCCCCCCCCCCCCCCGTGTGTTTGCGCTCGTCGAAGTTATTATTACACTTCGCGAATCTCGTTAATCTTTCTCTCCGTTTCTCTCGCCTCGAATAGCGAGTTTCTCGCAGAATCGTAATTAAACTTTACTTTAGCGCTGTCGCGCGCTTAAAGTAGCTATTCGCGTATTTTTGGAATTATTTCCTGGCTTTCAATTAGTCTGGTGTTACGTACGCATGTGTGTGTGTGTGTACATTTGGCCACTTTCTCAGTGTATGTTGCGAACCGGATCTCGACGAGCGGCGAGAGAGAGAGAGAGAGCCCGTGTGCTTTTTCCGTCGCATTAAAACCGCGACCGACGTTAATAATGACTTTCACCGTCGTCGTAGTTGCCGCGTCCCGACTTTCGGCAGAACAAAAATCATGTCTGTCAAATAAAGTCGGAGGCCGCGTCAAACGACCGAATAAACGGACGTTTCACATTCACCCCGGCGCGATTTACAACGGCGTTTATCGCACGTTTCTTTGGCATTTGTCGCTCGGCGATGACCGATAAAAATGTCCATTTGAAAGCTTATACCGGAGCTCCGCCATCTCCTTCGCTGTCCGACATTTCGCTGTCGAATAAGAACCGCCGATGATGTATGCGTCGCTTAAAGCAGTCGTATGTATCGGCATCACGTACTACGCTACCGGGGATTCCCCGTACGCGTTATACGTACATATATATATATATATATATATATATATATACACACATATGTTGTATATAGACTCCATTGCAACTCCGAAAATGCCAGAGGCGCAATATTGACGCGGCGGTTACGGCGGCTTGGGAAAAGGCGGTCAGCAGTGCAGGCGCATATATCCGCCGAGATTTATTCGCGAAATTGCGAATTTGGTTCCGCAAGGATGCGCGCCGCGGGATAATACCGTTGCGCGTGCGTATCTCGCGGCAGATCGCTTCCTGCTCCCGCTCAACTTTTACAGCGTCATACGTTCATCTTTATGGCGCTTCCGATACCCGCTCGTGTATATTATATGTATATAGAAATAAAATATCGAGACGTTCTTCTGCGTGTATGTTTCTAACTTCATGCTATCGCGCGTTTCCTCGATGCGCGATAATCCAAATATACGTTTTACCCTACGCGACGAGACCGCGCGAATTCCAAACTCGGCGCGATCGCTCGCGCCGCAAATAAAATAAATTCGTCACACACCTTTTGCAGGACGGTGCGTTTTTCGCATCCGCCGTGTTCTGTTTATAAGAGAGTTTCGCGTCGTGTGCAAATATTCAAATTGCACTTTTCGTTGTGAAAGCGCGGGGTACACGTATGAAACTTTTCCACCCTTGCGTACTATCGGGGGAATTCGATTTGGTTCGCGCGCTATCGCACACGCGCGGCTCATTCTCTCGAAGCCGATCCCGGAACAAAGCGAGGCGCGCTACTAGCACAGAGCTCTGGCACCAATGGGGAAACGACCGCGCGCGTATTCCAGAGCGCTTCCAGTTACAGGGGCTCGATGATAATAATGGCCAGTCTTCGACATCGCTGTATCGTATCTCGCCGAACCGCAGAGTGGTATTTGCGCGCATTAACCGGCCAAGTGCTCTAATTGTAAGCTTTGTGACGCGCGCTACTCGCCAGCTTTTAGTTGCATTCCCTATTTCTCTCTCTCTCTCTCTCTCTCTCTCTCTCTTTCTCTTTCTCGGTACACACTATCTCTGTAGCTCGTTTCTCCACCTAAACACGCCATTTTATGGAAACGTCGGTCGTTTTGACTCGCCGTCACGTCGCTGCTCTTCTCCCTTGCGTATACGCCAGAGGCGAACTCTCTAGCACGGCAGTACGTTCTTCTGTCATCTCTCCGATCTGTGTGTGTATGTGTGTAACTGTGGCGAAAAGACGCCTTCGCTCGCAGAAAGTAAAGCAATTATCGTTACAACTTCGCGGCGTACGGTGTCGCGACTTAATCTTTCCCGCCACGACTGCTCCGGTCTGTTATTCTCGAGTAAATGAGATTCGCCGTTTCTTGCGAGTCTTTCCCCTTCCATCTCCTCGCAGATATAAACTGCGCTCATATTTTCCGGCGCGAGGGAGGAACGGCAGAAATGACGGTCTCTTTCTTTGCGACTTTGAAAAAGGAACGGTAGTTAAAAAAAAAAAAATAAAATAAAATAAAACGCTCGTCTTCGACGCGGCAGAAACATCGTTGCGGAAACATATTGTTCAATGACACATACCTGCTCTTTAGTCATTTTTGTGTGTCTTATTAGTTTGTCTATAATACGAGTTTCTTATTTTTATACCGTCTGCTGTAATATTTATATATAAACGCGCTCGCCTGTCTTTCTTCTCGTTCGTGCACCCCCGATAAGGTCGTCGAACTCGCGCGGCCTTTCGATTTCACAGCGTCGCGCGCTGTTACGCCAAAGGGGGTCTCGATTAAAACAAAAAAAAAGAAAAACAAAAAGAAACAAAACGCCATTGTTGTATTCATCAATAATCGAGAATGTCCAGGAAATTGGATAGGCGAGTTTTTATAACGTTGCTCCTCTCTCGTCTCTGAAAAACGCGCTCGAGGAAGCGGCGCGCATCGTCGTCGTCATTTGTGTTTCATCTCGCGATATTACGCGTTATTACTGTCATCTCGCGTTATTACTGTATTTTTAGTTCCACGATAATGTATTTTTATCGAGAGCCGGAAAGAACCTGTAACTCCGAGTTGTAAAAAATACTTGCCCTGGCGTGTCGACGTAAAGTGTTATAAGCTGTTACTTCGGGAAGGTTAAGTATATGGCGACAGAATTCTCCTTTTTTTTTTCTTTTTTTCTGCCACCTATCTTGAAGTTCGCGCTCTGCGCGAAGCTATTCTCAAGACAAATGGAGTACCGCTATCGCGAAACCTTCGAGCGAACTACTTTTCGCACATTTTTTTGTGCGCGCAAAAGTGACGTAAATTTTTGTACGTTCAATGAAATGCTCGCGCGACGTCTAGATAGAAATGTCTAAACATCGAACAACAATGATCGCGTGATAAATTATATCTCATTAAAAAATAAAATCCATATCAAAGAAATAAATAAAATAAATAAAAATAAAATGCCATTTTTATTATAAAGTTCTAATCATTATTATTATTACATAATTATATTATATAATTACATCTTATTTTATTATATTATATTTTTGCAACGCGCGCACGTCAAGTTTGAGATAAACTTTCTTTTCTCGCGGAACAAAAGCATTTGCAGTTTTGTTTTTACGGTCTGTTTGCTTGTCTGATCGTCGATATAGATGCGCATTGTGATACAGATCGAACGTCGCGCGCCGCCAAGGAGTCATCGCTCAACCAACGAGCGAGATGAGGGAAGATCCGCGGGTTATATTATTACACAGCCGTCGCGGCAGAAGACAAAGGCGAGGCCGTGGTGGTTGTGCGCGCGCGTATATAAAATACATTTTATCGGCTTTCATCGCTCCGCCGCGACGCTCTCTCTTTTGGAATTCATATCTGCATTCCCCGTCGGATTTCCTCGGATGTTCCCTTCCTTCCGCATCCGTGACGTCAAGAAACTCAAATTTCCGTTTACCTTCTCTTTTGCCGCGGATCTCTTGCGTTTGCGGAATCCCTTTCGCGCGTGCCTCTCATATCTAACACGTGGCACGTACTTTCTCAACGCGCGTCTTTCTCTCTCTCTTCTTACCTTTTAAACGGTAGATTATTACGAGAGTTCGCCACAGAACTGGCGAAAATTCACGGATCGCGCGTAAGAGAAAGAGAGAGAGAGAGAGAAAGAGAAAGAACGCAATATTGCCGAAACTCACGCGAATATTCGTTATTTCGAAAACGCCTGCATGTCGAGAACGCGGTGGTAGAGAAACCGGAAAATGTTTTTTTTTCTTTTTTTAATGCAAAAAATTAGCATACGAAATTCTGAGAGGAGAATCATCGCAACTGAAAAATATCGCGTAACTAGACGCAACAACAACAATAACAATAACAACAGTTATGCTATCAAAATGAGTAACCGGAATAAGTTTGCGGGCGTAATTGCAAAATTGCAAACAATTCGAGCAAGTCTTCCTTTCGTTTGCATCTCGTATTTCACGACTGTGTGTTTTCTCCTCTCCCGCGTCGCTGTATAGAAACGGAGTCTCGCGATGCACAATACCGAGAGACCCCTGATGAGAAATTTACGATACGAATCTGCCAGAGAAACTCGTAATATTTACGAAGCATTTTCGGCGTGATATATATCGGCGTGTGAAAACGCGCGCGCGGGCACATGTGTGACAGAATGCGGAATTGTTGAAATTTCGCATAAATAATAGAAATGACGCAAGATGGCTCGTTGCGAGATAGATAGAGAGAGAGATATATATATAAATGAGACACGCAGTTATAAATAACATTTGCGCGCGTACGACACACCGGAGCGTAGCAAGGATTTTTTGTTTTTCAAGTTCTTTGTTTAATTAATATTTCAAAGAGAAAGTAATTCCGAGCGTACTTTATATCCGCGCACAGTTTCGCATACACCGGCATCTTTTAGATACCAACTTCTTGCAATTTTCCGCCTCTTTGAATCTTTATGCTTCTGCGTGCACCTTGTCATTAGGCAAGATAAACTCGAGAAAACAAGAGGCTACTAATTTGCTGACTGCTCCGAAACTCGGAAGACAAATCTAAGAAAGAGAGAGAGAGAAGTTATCTTTCGTTTTTAAATTAATGAACTGACTCGGCCGAGACATGGAGATGATGATTCGGAGACAGCGTTCAAATAAAGGAAGAGAAAAATGAGAAGATGGGAAACGTAATTTGTCGATTTGTGAGATTTCTCCTATCGCAATGGCGTTTGAAACAAAATTATGCGTTTCTGTGGCTAAATGTAAAATTTTTTCTCGAGCAAAAACTATAAAACATCGTGATAGTGTAAAAAATATTTAACGCACTCGATGCGTGCATTACAGTGGCTCTTATTTTCTTCGCGGCATCCTCTAGGATCCAATTGCTAATAAAAGAATAATCTGTAGAAAAGTTCAGCCCGATCGAATAAGAGGAAAGTGAATTCTGGGCCTTTAAACATTAAAAAAATTATTTAAATGCATAATGAATTGATTTTGTATGCATTTAAATAATTTGCTCAATGTTTAAGAACCCAGAGGCTTCTTTTTCCTTTACCCGATCGGGCTGAACCTTTTCCCAGATTATTTTTTTAGCATTGGAACTATTCTCGGGAATGTCGCAAAAACAAATTCAACAAAAATGTTCACCAAGAGTAAATAAGAGCCATTCTAATATGCGTCAAAGGTTTCACGAGAATAAAAAATGACGACGATGTGGCTAAAACTATACACTTCGCGTTAATTTATATACCGCGTAAGGGATTTATTAATTACACCGCGTGGTCGGTAATTGCGTATGGCCAGTAATGGCAATTCAGCAGCATTTGGTTTAACGTGTTACACCGATGGTGCCTCGGCAATTATGCGCAATTATGAAAACATGTCATTAATTTACGTCATTGATGTAGAGAGAAAGAGAGAGAGTTGCGTAACGAGTGGTATCTATTAAGGTTGCTCACTTCGATTTTCTCTCCGTTCCATTTACGTGTTCCATTTACTGCGCGCGCCACGAGAGAGAGAGAGAGAGAGAGAGAGAGAGAGAGAGTTTCATTATACAAAATTTCGTTTTATGGAGAGAATTCTCTCGCCTTTGATCAAATAGACTGACTTCACCGTCAGAAATTACTCTCTCGCGCGCTAGCCAGTGTGTCTGCTTACGGAAGCGCATGAAAGTGAGTTATGCGCGAGCACGGTGTTCAATAATAGCTAGTGGAAAACGCGCTTATTTTCGGTCATGTGATGCCGTTATAATTTCCATTTATAAGAACTTTACGGAAAAAATTTCTTATCTACAATAATTGTTGATTAATAATTATTGATTATTAATTATTTGGCGACTTTTCGTCGAAAATATTGCACAACAAATACCACCGGGTATTTTATTAAAAACAAAAAAAAATCCGAAAAATATGTAAAATCACTCGTTATATACCAGCGATATCAGTTGTTTGCAGAATAAACACCAAAAAAATGATGGTTTTTTCTATACAGATTGAAAGTCTTTGGCATTGCTCTGACTTTTGTCGGAATAATAATGCAAAAATTCCAAGCGAAAAATCGAACGTCGAGCGCGAAAATGAATGCGGAACATATTCTCGTGCGAAATACCACATCTGCAATTTTTTATTTTGTTTATTTTGTTTATTTTTCTTATTTTTTTATGTAAAAACAGAGAGAAACAAGAGAAAAATCACAAGCAAGCAACGTCGAGATTTAAAAAGATCAAGCGTCAAGAAAATCGTCACGGGGTTACGCTTTACGCGACTTTCGAGTAACGACGTGTCGATTCGGAGGATGAGCCGTGTAGTAAGTCGTCTTCGGTGGGAAGAGGAAACCCGCCGAATCTCTCTCACCCACTTTCCCACTTCACGTACTGATCTCGAAGTACATACTCTCGTAATCGGAGTAAGTTAGAAATGTCGCGCGTTTCAGCAGTCGAGAGAGAGGGTGTCGGCGCACATCACAGGACGAATCCGTCCGGGCAAAACGAGAACGTATAAAGGACCGTTCGCGTTTCTCGCGTGTTCTCGCGTAATGGGGGAAGCTTTAACAGGAGGAGAAATACGCGAGAAATACGGGCTACTCGGGGATACGTCGGGCTTAGCGTAATCGCGAAAATGGAGCGTCGTGTTCGCACGATATTTCTTTCTCTTCGTTTTCCGCGTGTCCCGCCGCGTGCGACTTTTGCTCCACGCGTCTCTTCATTCCGGAAATTCAGACATTACACAGGCGACGACGACGACGACAACGACAACGAAAGCTCACACGTGGCTCGTGTGCGCAGCTCGCTCGTGCGGTCGGACGCGTGCCCCAGTGGAAAAGCACGGCTGCTCCAGAAGGACCTTCTAATGTTTTGGCCAATGTGAACTACGTGAGCTGCATATTACACTCTCCATTTTCCCGACACCGATTTTCCGAGAGGAGACCAACGGTCTCCGGAAAGTTTTCGCGTCGAACATCCCCCCGAGTTTTCCGCACAACGGCCGAAACACATTTCGCCGATGTCGCTCGTGTAATTCGCTGCAATTTGCGTTAACGCTTGTATAATTATTTATCCTTTCTGCTGTCAATTTGATGCGCACAAATCCCAAGTGTAATTTGTTATTTTCTGACAGAAATTAAGGTCAGCAATAACGCGCGCGCGTGTATTTCAGCGAATGGTGACGAGACCATTAAATAAAATATTGCTCGTACGTTTGTCATTGGGATTTAGTTTTGTTCATTACTTTATTGCATTTTCGATGCACACATACGTCGCGGGACGCGTGTTGATGCTCAGTGAAATCCGCATTTTCCGTCGTAAAAAGAACTCGTGTACATTTTTTTCGCAAATTAATAAAGTTCAATAAAAGATAGTAAAATGCGAAATTCTCGCAGATTTATTCTCGATAATAATCAAAATTAAATAAATTGATATTATTAGTCTGCACGGGCAAGTAGCGTCGCGCAATTCAATTTTCCACAATTTTTAATTAAAAACGTAACAGAGTGTTCTTATGTCTATTAAGTAATTAATTTATCTGAATAATCATTGTCGATTATATTGCGGCAATTATATCAATGTGCGTCGGTGAAATATCGCGTTATGAAATTGAATTCGTTATTCCATTATATACCTGTCGTTATTCTATTATGCCTGTTCACGTAAGTGCATAAGCGATTGCGCAACAAAAAATGTTTTGCCTCAAGCGCGGCAAAAGCTCGCTTACGTGTCAACGTTAAAAAAAAAAAAAAAAGTCGAGTGCCTTTACGCAAAAAGCTTTAATTATTGCGCGCATATTGGTTTTTCGAGATACATACGTAAAGTCGGGATTATATTTGGGATATTGGGAATATTTCGGGATTGAATGAGTGTTTGCGACTTATAGTTAATTAATAAATATATCATTCTTTTCTCTCTCTCTCTCTCTCTCTCTTTCTCTCTCGCATATGAAACGGCACGCAGTCACTCGCATAGCGCAGACCACCGGATGGGGTCAGACGCGAGTGAAGCCGGGGAAACCTTTCATCGGCGCGATTAGTTAAGTCGACGTCCACCTACATACACACGTACAGCGTTTTGCGGGCAGGAAAGGCCGGGACTGCGAATTTCTGCCGGCGAGATGTGCCGCGCTCTCTATTTTTTTTTCCGCACTCTCGACATCGCGCCGATAAATAGCGTCGTCGCTATCGAGTTTCATCGTTGTTTCTTTTTCTCGCGCGCGTACAATAAAATTCCGTCGAAAATCGAAAAAAAAAAAAAATATTACTACGCGCGGTCGAACTTAATTGGCGCGTATTATATAACGAAATTCATACTGCAGATTAACAGAAGGAGAGTTGCCGAATGCGCACCTAAATCAGTCAGCTCGTTAATTTTCTCGAATATAAGCAACATCCAGCAATCAATAGACGAAGTAAATGAACATTTAGAAATCTAGACGAAAACTCGATTACGAGTTTTATTTCGCGCGCGCTACGAACTTGTAAAAAAAAAAAATCAGATTGCTGCCGACGCTAGTTTCCAGCATATTTGTGTAGCACTTGACAGTTTCAACAGTGCATTTACATATTAATATTTTTATAAAAGAGTAAGTTTATTGTCTCTCGGTTTCCGTCTCGGCGATCGACAGATAGGTAAATTCTCATCGTGAAAAACAAGGAAGGAAAAAGCGAGACAGGTCGTTATCGCGTTCAGAGATTCGCTTTGCCGAGCGAATAGCGCGTACACGTGGAATAATGCATGAGACGGAAACAAACGATCGAAGTCTGAACACGCGTTACGGAAGAACCGCTCGCGCAACTAAGCAAATAGTTCATCAAATGTATCAGTGTGCGGCTAATCGTATATACATAGATAAACGTATGTAAAATCTATGTACATCGTCTCTGTGTGCGATAATATATGTGGCGTGTACATGTACATTATCATCATCTTCTTCCACCTTCTACCTTTATCGCTTACGCGTTGGATTTGTTTTTTTTTTTTTATTATCTACAAAAAGAAAAAAGATTGCAACACGTAAAATGTCAAGAGAAAAATAT
Source organism: Pseudomyrmex flavicornis (assembly GCA_014825475.1). Lineage (NCBI taxonomy): Eukaryota > Metazoa > Arthropoda > Insecta > Hymenoptera > Formicidae > Pseudomyrmex > Pseudomyrmex flavicornis. The sequence continues at coordinate 34,528 of QVNW01001108.1, forward strand.
TATAAAATATTGACGATGTGTGTATTTTTTATAAAAAGTATTTTTTTTTTTTTAAAGTATCAAACGTTGTTGACGGATTAATTACGACCGATAACGATATTTGCGTCTGTCTTCGGATATTCTCGCCGGATATCGAGGACAAATATTTTTCCCGGGCTTTATTTTGAACAAATGTCGCTGTCACGGTTCCGAAATAGCTATAGCCGGCTGCAATAAATGTTTTCTCTGTTTTTCCACAGCAAACATACAAGCGTCTGTATGCGACAGTTACCGAATGTGTACGTGCTGTATAGTCGAATTATTTCCTTTATTTGACTTTATAGCCGTCCAGCTAAATTCGTTCGTTTAATGGTACATATATTTAACATTTTCTCTGATCGCGCACCTATTATTACATAATTTGCACACATAACTTTTTTTTATAATTATTTCTTTTAATAAATGTCCGACCAGTGGTGCTTGTCCGGTCATTGAGACATTTACCTCACAGCGTTCAGAGATCCTTCGAAATCTCCAAAACTTCCAAATGTTAAGATTTTCTTAAATGATCCCCCTTCACGTGCGCACACGTACATTGAACGGTCTATTCGTACGCAAAGCCGTACAAGATGCGCGGATTTACTCCGGACTTACTCGCGTTACGAGACCGCACTCTCAAGAGCACTCTCGCAAGTCCGGTCGGCTTCAGACCGGCTATGTATCCAAGTACTCCCCGAATCACGCGTCTTCAGAGTTTAAGCCGACGGAAACTGAGGTCTCTCCCTCTCTCTCTCTCTCTGCAACGAGAGCACCTGTCAGTTGCAGTCTCAGGCAACCGAGGCGGACCCAAGTGCATTTGAATTTCCGAATGTGCAGTTGCGAAGACGCCGAGTGGAAGGGTCTTCGCACCCTCTTTGGCAATTCGCGTTCTCAAACAGGACGCGAGTCTTCAACGTGTATCGCATCGGCAGGATCGAACGTTCACGCGCGCTCGCGTGTTACACGGAGGAATATACGGAGGTGAGAACGGGACGCTAACACAGTTGGCTGTGTTGGCCGCATCAATTATGCATCACCGGCGGTTTGCTCGCGTCTCGCGAAACTGATTTCGAGCCGTCCGTCCGCGTACCCTCTACCATAAATCTGCCCGGGTTTTTCTGGCAGTTCTGTCAGGACGGTTATCTCATTTATTATCGGCAACAAGGATCCCCGTATGCGTGCGGTTCGCTTTCTTTTTTTTGTTTTTTTTATCTCTCATAATCAATTGGGTTTATCTTTTTTTGCGCGAACAATCTGTTTTGCGCGATCGATCCTTGCGCAATTATTTCGTCGTTGCGGATTCTTTTCGATATACTTCGTGACCGCAAAACACGTGTATTTGTACACAGATGCGGCAATTATAATTATTGTTGAAACAATTAATTGCCACGTATTCCGAGCGAGAAACCCGGACAGTGACGCGGTCGATAACAATTTGTATTCAATGGAGAACGCGAATGAAATTCGCGATTCTTATTTTTTCGTGATTTTATCGTCTAAATAAATCACGCAAGTTTTTATCAATCTCTTAGAAAGAAATAAAAATAATTTTGTTATTTTTATTGAAGAGTTTGTTGCAGTAGTAGTAAGCGCGTTTGTTTGATTTTATTAGCAGATTGCGAAGATCGACTGAAAATGCCGAATCGAATAAACGCAATCGAATTCAAAATTTCCACCAGGAACTCGTTGGGCAGCTCTACGAATTGATAGCACGATCGTTATCCTGTAAAAGGACGAAGTGCAAACAAAAGGATCAGAGCGGCAGACAAAATGGACATTTACATACATACACACGCGCACACACACACGTACGCGCACGCACACTCTTGAGATCTGAATACGATAAAAGCGGTACTTCCGGAAAAAAAAAGAAAATAAAACCAAATGTAAAGTGTGCGTGTGTGAAATTACATTTACTATGTAAAACAATAAACATTTTCCTTTAAGTGCTTATATAAAATAATAAACCATTATTGTTGTAAAACAATACACTAGTAAAAAGAAGAAACGTTGAAAACGTTCTTTTTACGAAAATGATTAAATTTTTTCAACGGGCTCTCCGCTCGAAAAAGATTTAAATTTTAGATTAAAAAGTAAAAAAAAAAAAAAAAAAACGCTTCAACAAATTCTCAAACGAATTTACTCTCGTTGCGCGCGTAACCCATTATTTTGTAACGGCCGGTTATTCCAAAACCAATGGCTGGCTAACAATCTTTTCCACGATGCGAACACTCCCTCGACGAAGAATTATATTATCCTGTCGTACCTACTTTCGCATCGTCCGTTGCGAAAGCTTATTTCGTAGATGGGATTTTGGACTCATTTGTGAGAAAAGTAATACAATTTCGTCCCACTTGCTCACTTCGCGGCCAGAATCTTCCGCGTTTTTGCTCTTTCTCTCTCTCTCTCTTTCTCTCTTTTTTGCTGGAAACGTCACACACACGTGACGTTTATGTAATAATACAACGGGGGGTCCAATTACCACGTCGATAATTTTCCGAGCTCGCGTTTCGCGTTTGTCTTCACGTGACAAGCTGTAAAGACGCGCACTACGGCCACGCGGAAGTCAAGATTTTTTCGGATTTCACTGCGCGCGCGCGCGCGATTATTCGATTGCCTACTAAATAAGAGAAATGAGAACGAAGAGACAACATCGGAATTGGAATTTTGCGCCGCGATAGACACGTACCAGAAGTCGTGCGCGTAATGCGCGCGCGAAGAGAGTCGAACACTTCCGTGTGTTCGCTGACCGTCTGATGCGAATCCCGTTGCGCGAACATCATCAGCCCGTGAGTCGAAAGCGGGATCGCGACTAAAAATACCACGTAGGTGATATCAGTCATGATCCGCGCTGAATAATGCATACCACGGGACGGGCGGTTACTTACGAGCGGTTTCGATGAGAGAGAACCCCGGCGCGCTCGTTTCCGGCCGTGCGGGGTTGTGTGTGGTAAAGGTGACATAAAACGTGCCGCGAGAACGCGACAACCGACATCCCCGTTCCCGGGATCGCCATTTTATAGAGCGGCGTGCACTCCTCCGGGCCAAGAAACTCGACTATCTCCTAAGCGCGTTGCACCGGGCTTAAGGGAAGTAAGCCTTGGTGTAAGAGGCGAAAGAACCTGAAGGTGACGAGTTCGAATCCGCCACCTAACACCCGGGGATTTTTTCCGAGTGCCTTTCAATCGAGTTCATCGATTGAGAGTTGAGAATACTCCGCCCTTGGGTATCTTGGAAAATTTATTTGAATAAAAAAACTCGAATCTTCGCTCTCAAACGATACAAGTCGCGTAGGATAGATCGCAGTTTCGATCACTCGAAAGTCTGGCGAGCTCGAAAACGATGATTTACCTATCGTGAAAGACGATGTCTGTGCGCTGTTTGGATAGAGCATTATCTACGAGAAAACAGAGAGGCAATGGTTAACACGTACGAAGGGATGGCGGATATCGATGGCCAACTTAGCCGTTACAACACCAAACCAAATCAAACCTCTCAAGGGAGCAAGGCGTTCGCCGTCCGTGATACGTCCGGGAGTTTCGTCAGGAGGGATTTTCGAAGAGCTCCGGCCGCCGCTGCCGCGCCGGATCTCGAAGCCGGAAGCCGGGCGCAATTCCCGGTGTTACGAGAAAGAGAGAGAGAGAGAGAGAGAAAGGAGGCAACATACCGCCGGAAGCTTCGAAGACACCCGGAGGAACGTTTATAATGCACCTGCTTGTGCGCACGCGATTAAGTTTCAGCGCGCTCAGGATATTATATCCGTAAAATATTCAGAGCACGGTTTTAGTCGCAGAGACACTAAATAAGCTATAATCTCATCTCTCGATGTTACGCTAATTACATCGTATTTCGTTGAATAATTTTGTCGTAAAATAATTTTTCGTATTTAATTTAATTCGATTTAATTGCGCGCATGAAATAACGTCGCGCATTTGACACTCGCGCTCGACTCTCTTACGGCTGTTTTTTTTTCCTTTTTTTTTTTTTTTTTTTTTTTTCGCGCTTATCCCCGATTAGCTTACGTTAGTTTATTCTGTGCTTATAGTCCAGTCGCTATAGACTTCTCACCCGCGTTTCAACGTAAACACTCCACTACTTGCGAGGGATATATGTGTGTACGACCGGTCCGGCTGTTTTTCGAACAGATTTTCCCGAGCTTTGAGTGGTAGCGCGGTCGATAATATAAGAGAGCGAGAGATCTTTCTTACATAATAAAAGACTATTTTTCTTTCGGCTCGCGCAGGTTACAGTCGCGGACGACTATTTACGCTCCACTCTCGCTCTCTCTTTTTCGCGAAGTAAATCACATCTTAATTCTAATAAAATAATCGTGCAATCAATTTTACGCTGTGCTCCGCAATCCGCCAGCACAAACAGAATTCGAGTGAAAACTCACGAACAAAAAATTAACGCTTATTAATTTAATTCTTCTTTTATTTTTTTAGGTTTACAAATTTAGGCATTTTAAATATTTAACGATTAATTATTTACTCGTGACTTATTCACTCGTGGAATTGATAAAATTTTCTATTTGCGTTATTTGAAAAAATTTGGATTAAATTTTAGATTAAAAGTTAACAGAGTTTGCGCAATAATAATTGTGAAATGACATAGTTATTTTTTTTTTTTTTCCTAAACGGGAGATTTCGCTTGCTCTGATGACACACGAGGAACGATTGATAAGTATTCGAAACGACAACGCACAGACAATGGTATCACATTGCCGTTGACAAGTTTCATCCTTCAAAAGAACATGTGCCAAACGGCTGATGATTTTTGAAAAAAAAAAAAAAGCTCACACTTCAACCAACGTTCGCGCAACGGCCAAAATTTACGAGTCCGAGCTTCGAATTCACACCGCCTCATCCGCCTTATTCGTTACGCGACATTCGCGCGAATTCCCATTTATTTCCGCATCCCCGTCAAAATGGCTCGGTGGTGAAGAAATTGTCGGAGGAACAACGAAGTCATCGATGCCCGCAAACGGCTGTGGTTTATGGCGAGACAAAAAAAAACGCCACGCGCCTCACAATGAGCCGCAGCGTTCGACATTTGTTTCTTCCGTAGGATGAAACTTGTCAACGACAACAGCAATGTGATACCGCCGCATACCGTCGCGCGTCGTCGTTTCGGATACTCATCAATCGCGTAAGTTTGTCAGGTCGTTTGGAAACTCTCTGCGGTTAATTCCTCACCTAGCCCGGTTCTCCTCGATCGATATCCCCTCGCGCGCTCTGTCGGGTCTGATATTATCATGAATATTACCCGCTGTAATGAAGCGCAATCTGTTATCATTGAAATATGCAGTAATAGGAGATTATATCGAGAGAGAGTGTACCTAAATAATTAATGCGCCTTTCCATGTTTGCGTGTAGAATGCGCAAGAAATGCATTTATGAGCTTCCGCTTTTTTTTTCCACGTACATTCTGACAAAACGTCACTTTGAAATTTTATAAAATTCTATTAGCGTGGGCGAGCAAATGATAAATTTTACATTTGCCGTTTTCCGGATTGTCTCTCTTTTCAGGAATGACATTTTTCGAATAAAATCTCGACGCGTCTCGAGAGAAAGAGACACCTTCGCGCGACTGTCACATTCACGACAGAAATCCCATACGAACTGTAACAAGATAGGTAAAACGGTGCTCGGGAACGTGCGACGTGAAGAATTTACAATTCGGATCATAATGCGCGCGTCACTTCCCCATACACGTGTGTTTCCGTATAATGACGACATGAAATGCTGGGCGTGAAACACGTGCGCTGCCGAACGTTTGGCCTTGATTTGACACACAGATACGAATCTCTTTCGTTTGTATAGTTTCGGAAACACTGCTGGTGCTCTATCATTGATTGCAAACTTCGGGTCGTGTTGACTTCCGGCAGCTGAGATGCAATGAGATACGACGCTTACGAGGGAGAAGAAGGGAGGGGGGAGGGAGCGGAAGAGGGAAGGAGGAGAGGAAATCCGCCGGCCTATCGATGCAATTTAATTAACGAAATGACGTTACGGCGTGGAATTAATTTGAGCTCGGCGCCGCGTTGCGCTGTTTTGGCCGCCCGGCCAATTAAGCACGTCATCTGCATTTTCTTCGTTTCCACGAACGTCCTATCGCCCGGCCGGCGCGAACGTCCCGCGGGTCCGCAGTAATGAAATAAACATAGACGAGCGCTACAACGGAGAGGTAACAACGGGTAATTTAATTCTACACGTGTTTGACCGCGCGTAGATCCAGGTTACGACAACTAATGCCGATAAATTGAGCTATAAAGCGCTCAAGAGCAGGGAGGAGAAAGTAAAGCGATGTCATCCAAAGCTGCTCTCGATGCTCTACGCAAATTGAAACACGACCGCGGCCGCGCGATTAGAACAACGGTAACGTTTATACGTTTACGATTATTCGTATATATGCTTGCTCGCTCGCGTTTAAACTATTGATCCTTCCTCCTCGCTCCAGAATGAAACGTATCGGATTTCATTACACGCTCTGTGCTTGCGCATCACTTCAATACTAAGTGACTTTCGCAAAGAGAGAAAAAGAGAGAAGACGCAGAGAGATTGAAACGCAAATATTTGTTATGATCCGATAATCATTTGAGCATCTCTGTGTTCTTTATGAGGTTTTATTCGGAAGTAATTTGGGACTTTGTTATTTTACTCTTTTGTGTATTAAAAAAAACAAAAAAAAAATACCAAATTGCATTTTAACATGGAGAAATGTATATAATATTGAAAAAATATTAAACTGCAATTTGACATGGGAAATAAAAATAAACGTACTTTGAAACTTTGTTATTTCACTCTTTTGTGTATTTAAAAAAATACCAAATTGCATTTCAATATAGAACAATAAATGTATAATGTCAAAAAAAAAAAAATACTAAGTTGCACTTTGGCATAAAAAATAGAAATAAATGTTAAAAAAAGTATATTAACATTCCATTTTATATCCGTGCAGAAGTAGAGCGAGGAGTAAGTATCAGTTGCGAGAAAAGAACCGCAACAAAAATACTTTCGCCGAAGAAAAGCGTGTGTGTGTGTACCTGTCGCGAAGCACGCGTGTGTCGCGCACACGCGCGATTTCACGTTGAGGTTGCATATAATATAAAAGAGTGTCATATAACCTTTAAACGCTCACGTAGCACCCGACAGGCGGGGAGAGCCGCCCCGATATCATTAACCTTTGTGACTCGCCTGACTTTGCCGTAACTTGATAACGTCTGACATATTTTGCCGACGACGATGTGTGTGGAGAAGAGGGCGGGCGGGGAGAGAGAGGGGAGTTCGATACAATTACACACGAGAGAGCGTTTATTCACGTGGCACGCGGCGATATAAATAAAAATTTTACAACGTGACGCGAGAGAGAGAGAGAGAGAGAGAGAGAAAAGAGCTTTTTTCATCTGACAGAGAGATTACAAAACGCTGAATTCCCTCCCCCGCGCACGCCCGCACATACAAACGCGAAATGCTACGGCGAGCGCTCTTTCACGCCGCACTGATTTTCCGCGATGACTGGTTACGAACTTGCGAAATAATCGCTATACGATCTATTGTCTCTCCGGCGTGCTAGTTGCTTAATATCGAGTCGAGTATCGCGCGCGGATGACGGCGCGTGAACCTCGGTACACACGCGTACACACACACACACACACACAGACATGTACGCGCGCACTATTCATATGCAACGTATGTACTTATCTAACGGTAACGGTACACAGGTCCATTGGCAATGCTGATCAATGCAATCATGCGGCGCTGACCGCGTTTGCGAAACGCGCCGCCTCTAACCGTCTAAACTTATCTGTGTATAATTATCCAGACTGTCTCTATATTTTGCTTCCTTTCTACCTCTCCGTTGCATTTTGCGCGGAGCTCTTCCATTCACGCGCGAGATACCTACATTATATGTGACGATCAGGAGAAACGTGAGATCCGCGATGATCTTTAGTTCTCACGTGACGTCCCGCGCGTGAAAATTATCGATTAACGATATATACACGTCTATCTTTCCGCCTCGACTCCGAAAGGAAACTGCCGATTCACGGTTCACGGATTGCTATCGCGCCCCCGACGCGGCGAGTTGAAGTAAAAATAAAATAAATGAACCGGAATCGCGTCCATCAATGATGTCGGACATTTATATATCTTAAAGAAATAAATTCAAAATTGCTTTGATAAAAAAAAAAAAAAAATGGAACCTGAAAATATTATCGCCTTTTGTTGCGGGCGAAGCAAATTTCTATCGGCGTTTTCTCTTCTTCTCGATATTTCGTTTCTCGAGAAACGAAAAGACCACGCGTCAATCGCGCGCGCAAACGTATCGATATAGAAACAGCGGATTTAAATCATAACTGAGGCAGAGCAAGGTGTTGAGGCACTCGACCAAAAGAACTGAAGCATACACACGAAGAGAGGGAGGAGCAAAACTACAATAACCAGAACGCGCGCGAACGGACAATTAATTCCGCTCGCAACAGAGGCCGAGCGTTGCAGGAACAATTAATCCCGTTTCTCTCGTTTGCGTGGAAAGAGACGTCCGAGGTATCAATAGAGCCATTAGAGAGTCGGAGAAAAAGAGTGTCGCGCGCCTCTCTTTCGAGGGTGCAGAAACAATTTTGGGTCATTTATCTAACGCGGTTTTCACCGCGTGTGTGAATTCGCGCGCGCGATTCTTTCGATTTCCCGCTCTCTCTCCCTCTCTCGTTCCGTTTCTCCTTTTATTTCTGCATTTCCGCCGGAATCTGGCCGCGTACCAACCAGGGCGACGCGCGTATATCCGGCGCTTTAACCGCGCTTAGGAACACGTCGATTATCGGTCGAACATGACTTATGACGCTGGCGGCGGCTCTCTCCCTTAGGGAGAGCAAAAGTAAATTCGTATTTCCGCGAAAAATCCCGGAGTTTTTTATTTTTTTTCCGCGCTCGCGATTTTATCATCGAAGCGGAGCCTCACACCGCGAAGTTTCCTCACATTTCGCCAATTCGCGCGCGCGCGAATGTCAGTACTGAATCGCAACAACACCAGGGGTAGAGCGCGTTGACTTTGCTAGATGAAGTTCATTTATTTCCGTCTTGACGCGCGTATATTTCTCGTATACTTCTAATTTTAATGACGTGACGCGTGATACATCGCTGAAATTAATACATCGCAGAGCCGCGTGACGGATAACGCGCGCGCGTCTGCACGCGCGATATAGATAGCGTGTGTGTGTAAGCGTCCTGTGTACGCGTTACATGTTACAGTTCATTATTCCGTCTGCCTTCATCCGCGCTGTACCTCGATGTGATCGTTGCGAAGAGGAAAATCCGATGAACGTTACGTTCCATTGTATCATCCAAGTGGAACAGAGTTTCCACATATATTTCCACTATATGTATGTGTATATATATATATACATAACAACACATGAAGTTGCTTTCGATGTTTAATAACGTATCTATATATAGTTTAATTAAACGCTAAGCTACACGCGCACACGCAAACAGAGTTGAACAAAAAATTTCACGATTATTAACAAGCTTTGCAATTAACCACGCGCAAACCGCGATACGCGTGTTCTGTGTTTTCGCCTCCCCCTCCCTCCCCCAATTCGACGTATAATAAGCTTCTCTGATCAGGAATAGGGAAATATCGCACCGGTAGAAACGTGAAAGGCAAAGTAAATACAAGATAAATCACTTTGATTAACACACACACACGCGCGCGCGCGCGCGCGACAGACAGAGTCTCTTTTTCCGTAGTGCATCTTCCGAACATTAATCACCGCGAAGCGGTCTTTGAAACGGCCATCGTTAGATATCCATACACGTGTATCCAACGGCTTTTTATTATATAAAAGAAATTGAAGTGCTTTATATTCGAATCCAACGCAGTCTCTCTCTCTCTCTCTCTCTCTCTTTGTCTATCTGAGATAAATATTGAGTAAAACAATAATAAATCGTTTATTTGTTTCTTCTTTTTTATTTTTCCTCGCACGTTTGATCCCGCAGACCATATTTGTAATTTATAGCCCTCGCGAAATTGCGCGGTTCAACGCGGAATTTAGTGAGTTCCGGGCGCGGGGTCGCAAGAGCGAGAAGCGTAAGGATCGCGATAAATCAAACGGTTTGAAAGTAACCGGCCGATTAATTGGGCGCAGTTGATTCCGGTGTAAATTCGGCGTCAGCCGAATTCGGCGGACTCTCTCTCGCGTGACCTACACTTGTCTCGTGGTTTTATCGCGGCGCGGATATATCGCCGTACGGGGGCTCGTGAACCGCGCGAGATCGCTGCTCATCGGGGCGATGTCGATAAAGCGAAATTGTCGGTGCGCTGCAGAATGGGAAAGGGCGCTCCCGATCGTTTCAACTGTGCAAAAAAAAAAAAAGCAAAACGGCCCATTACACCACCGATCCGTGCGGCGGCGTATATTCGTTGCTTCTCGATCTTTTACGGGCCGCCAACTTCTCCCCTTACGACTACACCGTGCCTCACCCCGCGACTTATTGCCAGTTTTGCGACCAGTGGCGTAGCTTCCCGCAGTCCGACATAAACCGGGGAATGTTTCGCAATCTCTTAATGTTTGTAAACTTGAGATTTTTAGGTTACAAACGTTTGCCAACTGCGCGAATTGCGTTGGCTCAATTGCCAAGAATTATTTTATCATTTTTGAGCCAATTCTACACGTAAATTTTTGTACTTCTCGTCGCAATTTAAAACTTTTGAAACGAATAATATCGTAATTCAATAACTTAAAAATTTCCCGTGTAATGGAAAAAATATAATCCTTACACAAACTTAACACGTGACATTGCGAAGGGTTGTTGAAATTATTTGTCTTCTTGCAACTACGGAAACTAATATTTATTGAAAAAAATTCTCTTCTTTTTGAAACTTATGATAAATCTCAAATCACGAGAACCATTTCTTTTTTGGCTACGCTGCTGCTTATAAATGGCGTGGCATATCGTCCAATAAACGGCAAGCATTTAGAACTCTTTAACGGTTCACAGAAGATGTTGTCATCCTTGAAAAAGGCCTATGAATCAAGTGAACCGTGGGGAATGGATTTCTGATGGCGACGTTGATGGATGGGATTTGGAGTTTGATGGTGTGTATATTACACGATGGTTTCAGTTACACAATGGAATCGAACGCGTTACTCAAACCAATCTAGGAGATTATTCCATTTCGAACGCGCCTAATCACGAGAATTGTTCGTCCAATGTTGCTGCGCGCGCGCGCGCACACATTTGTGTGTGTTCTCGCAAGCAAATATCTTAGCGGAATCTCTTAGCAAATTGAACTTCGCTATATCTTCGCGTTCAATACAAACATTTCTAATTTCTTTTCGATTCCTCTTCTGTTTGCGAGCAAATAGAAAAGATTTTTATCAAAAATGCTCTCGTTTGTCGCAACAAAGAAATCTACGGTCTTCGGAACATATCGTTATTCAAAACCGGGAACCTCTTCGTCAATTGATCAAATCTACGTCCAATTCGATACTGCGCCAACGGTTTCGACTTCACTTTGACAGATTTTGATTAGATCGGCAGACCGATCGGACGATGTAACACACACACACATATACACACATAGCCCGTCGTGACCGAGACGCAATTGGAAAAATAACATTCTAGCTGGCTGTGCAACATCCTGTCGCCTGTCCCGTGACAGCTTTCGTTTCATTTAACGAAGTTCAGTTCGGAAACGTGACACCGGCGAGTGCGCATCGCCGGGCGCGGCTTGCACTTCCTGTTCGTCCTTCCTGCGCGTCCTGAATTCACAAATCCCGTTCGACGATCTCTTATTTCATCGACGGGAGGGAAGATAAAAGTAGCGGGAGGAGAAACTCACCTCGATTTCGAGTCGGCGAGAGATTTAATCAGTCGGACGAATTCGCGCGCGTTTCTTCGGGACGCTGCAGCAATGTCTCCTCGACGCGATTCTCCGGGACGTAGATGTATAAGGAACAGGAAATTGGTTTACACTACTCGACGCGTACGAACACTGAATGAACGACGCCGTCGGGCGGAAAAAAGACCGGGAGAAACCGAGGGGGAAATCCGCCTCCTTAAAATTCGTCTCGGACGCGAAGAGCGTGCCCCCTCTTTCTTCTTTATCCGCTTCTCGACTTTGCGAGAAGGACCGCCGCCGCCGTCGGCAGGAATTGAATTGATGCTTGAAAATCGTGTTCGCGCGCGCGAAGCGATGCGGGGAACAATAAGCCGTGATGCACTCCGGATTACATTCAATTACTTAACTCGCGTTTGGTAAACGCAAGACTATCTTTTTTTTTTTTTTTTTTTTTTTTTTTTTTTTAGATGTGTTAGCGAATCGGCGCCGTTGTATGAAATAAAACGATTTGTTTACACATACAGACGTATGAGACAATTTTCCGACGCTCTTCGTCTATAGTGCCTATATAATAATAATAATAATGTAATTTTATTAAAGAGAATGAAAATTACAGATAATAAATTGAAAATTGATTACAAAGTGCTCTTTATCTTTGCGTCTCCATAAAATGATTGGAAACCGAATCAATCAGCGAGAAAACAAAGTAGGACGTCTATTAGGGAGTTAATCCGGTCGTGCTATTTATCTCACTGAATCTTTCTTCGTATAAGACAATGACTCTCGAGGTGAGAGCGCGTTCTTTTGTATCACGTCAAAGTGAGTCGCGCCAAGGAAAAAAAGAATATACCCAGCGTCTTACCAGATAAAAAGAATCCGCGCCGTTGCGACCTAGAACATCTTTTTTTTTTTTTTTTTTTTTTTTTTTTATTATATTTCTCTTGCAACTGAAGGAATCCATTTAGCTTGATTAAAAGTTTGTGATTAGATGGACGCTTTATTTTTATTAAAGATGGTATCAGTTTATAGAATCGTGTGTGTGGGGGGAGGTAAACACAAATAAATAATTTGTGATTAAATAACAATTCTTTTGTTTGCTGAGAAAAATAGTCTTCGACGAATTGAAAATTGTACGATTACAGGTTAAAATTCATCATAGTTATCGCTATCAACTCTCTCTTTCTCTCGTAATATTTGGAACCGCATTCAGTTTCCACGTTTTTTTTTTTTTTTTTCCATCGGGCAGATCGTAATTAAAAAGTCGAAATGCAAATGATTCCCGTCGTCTTATGCAAATTCGCGCTGAGATGGATCGGAAAGTGCGAATTCTTTGAATTCGAAGAGATCGCGCCTGCGGGAAAAATAAAGCGTCATTTGATATTCAGTCTTGAGAGCATAAAGTCCTTGAGATTTCATAAGCAATCTTAGCATACCTCTTCGCAATATCTTTCAATATTCCGCGGAGAAGTCACTTTATTGGTTTTAGCGATGCTAATGAAATTTGCGCACGAAAGAAGCAGCACATCTTTGATGTATCCGGCACTGATTTACCACTTTTTCTTTACATGCGTAATGTGTGCCGGACAAATTTTTCATATAAATATATTATGAAGATACGAAAGCACATAGAGATTATATTGTAGAGATCATTCTCTCTCTGAGTATAATCAGCCGAATCACATAAATATCCAGTTACGTGTTCGTTGATAGCCTCATCTTTCGTGTGAGCGCGAAAATTAATAAGTAATTTCGATTCACAAGTAATTTCTCAAGTCCAAGATTGTTTCAGATTTAGTTTGGTGTTGTTTGACGGGCTATCAATATCTATACGTCATTCTTCGAAGTTTTGAAACCTTCTTTTGCCTCTACGCTATGTTCTATCGGTTCGAACGATCGTCTCTCATGGTGGATAAACCATCCACCATGTCTCGTGGTGTGCTCGTGCTTACGCCGCCAAACTTTAAGCGACCGGACTGGGTCTGTTCGACGCGACTTGGATCGTTCGAGAGAAATATTCGAGTTTTCAATGTTTGGACACAAAACTCGGTTGAGAGAGATCGGAAAAAATCCCAAGGTTATGGATTTGAAGCGGAAAAGATTAAGATGTTGAGTTACAGTCGCATTGCGTATCACGTAATGAAGTGATCTGAATTGGAGTGGTCGCGGAGCGAGCTTATGGGAGCGAGCAAATAGCTCTGAGCGGTCTGCGTACTGTTTGTCAAGAATCAAGTGAAGCGTTCACATTGCCGCCGAACGGATCGACAGTATTCACGGCACGTTAGGCTAACTATAGGAAGCCGCGTGCGCGATCCCGCAGTGAGATAGGGAGACCTAATTAAAGCTGCGTCACATCTCCAACTGCGATTTACACCTCGCTTCAACGCCGTATTTCGCGCAAGTACAACTGCCAAGTGATCCGCGTCTAACGAGGATGAAGGTCTTTCCGGGGGTTGAAACGCGAATCGAATCTAAACCTTGTTGTTACACTTATGCGATCGCAATAATTTGCTGCCCCCCCCCCCTTCTCCCCGCCCAACAGCAATTATTAACCCGAATTATATAATTCTCCTGTATCAAATAGATGTTGTTAAAGTAACGGACGGAAAAAGTCAAAATCAGAAGCATGATGTAACATTATGTAATTTCGTGTACGCAAAGCAACAAAGCAAATCACAATGTGAAATACCTATGATCTCCGTAATATATATTGCGTGTTTTAAAATAGCTTTTGAAAATACGTGAAATTGTTTGAATTCGATTAAAACCAGCTGTTGCGGTACATGATTTTGATAACGACATTAATCCAGAATGAAATTAATTTGATCAAAAACAGTTGAACGGATAATACTAAATGTAATATACCAATTCCCGCGAAATTGTCAGAACAAAATCACCGAGATTTTTGCAATTTCTACGTATATATCAATTTTGCATGTTATTCTTTTTTATTTTATTTCAATATATAAGATACACTCGGATTTTGGCGCTGGCAAAATTAATTTTTCAGAATCGCGTAATCCGACGTGTACGAGCGTCTCGCTCTCTCTCTTTCTCTCTCTTTTCTATTTGTCTCCGACAATTTTTTTTTTTTTTTTTAAATATGAATGTGCGACTTCGCTATCACGATGGAATAGACGTGGCAATTTGCAATATTACGCATCGCGAAATAAAGAAACTACGAATTTTCATGGATTTACATGTTAAAATCCGGCGAACTCCAGGTTTGCAGGAATTCAAACTTTATTCGAGCGCTATGAGCGAACCGTTGTAATTTCTAGGTGCCGTAGGTTAAAATTATCGTGGACGACCATAGGTGGTTCCGGAGCCGGGGCGCGTCCCCGTTCTTGTAGCCGTGTAATTATTGTTGGCGCGGGCTCTCTGATGTATTACAGCGACCGGCGCGACCGTAACCAGTTCCGTTTCGATGCTTCTTGTCGCACCTGCCGCCGCGCTTACGCTTCCAGTTATTACCAGCTTACGCTTCCAGCATTAGTTTTTTTTGCTGGTTTTTTTTTTTTTTTTACAGCTGCTCATTACGTCGGAAAAATCGGTCTCTTCTTTATGCATCACAGTTTGCTTTCTAAGCGCGTCCGAGGTAAATAGGAATACCTCCCCGTGCGCGTTCATTACTCTTCTCGTTAAGTGTTCTTACTTGGTATTCGCGTTGAAGACAATGCATTATTCGGGAAGGGACTGTTTGTGCATCTAAAGCTCTGTTTCTTACAACTGCGAAATAGAATGATCTAAGGCGCTCGTTAGCCGCTCACGATTCAACGGGAACTCAAAACAATTCATAATAGAATCTTCAAATACATTCAATCTTCTCTTTTTTTTGTTATATTTAAAAGTTTGCTTATATAATAATAGTAATAACAAAAATATTAATACATTATTATTGTATATTTCTTATTATTTCGGACTCTAAAAACGTCCACTAGTTGGACATACTGAATCTGTGGGACCTGCGCGACTTTAAAATCGAATGATCCGCGAAAAATATTTTTCCAATTTTTTTAAATCAAAAGTTTGAACAATTCTGCGTCGATAAAAAAAATTAAAACAATCTCTAGTATTTTTGAAAATACTAGAGCGTTTGAAACCTAATGTTTACCAGAGACACTAGTTTGAAACTTTGGATGGGTCTGAGAGACTCAGTCTGTCCGCGAAGGATTACATTTATAAGCCTTATTTATTTATTTTTTATTGTATTAATTATACACCGTACTTCTTACAATTAGTTTCAATTTATTTAAATATGAAATTTATTTCACGTCATAAATCCAACTCATGTATTCTATGATGAAACTATTACCAAACATAGACACACACACACACACATAGCACGCGCAAACAGCACTTCCGAGTTACAAATTTCAGCGGTACGCCGTACTCGCACGTCGGCAAAATATGAGGTTTATCTCCCCACACATTTCACTTAGGGCGGATAATAATTAATCAAATTACGCACGTCGTAAATCCCTCCTAAAACTATGCGGATAGTCCGCGCGCGGCTTCGCGGAAACTTGGTTTGTTGCGCGCCGAGCGTTGCGCAACTTCGGTCAGAAAGTTACTTTCTCGTGACACACAAGCCGCGCTCTCGCACAGGAGGTCGTCCAACTCTCCGCGCTCGGAAAATCGAATGCGCGACATGTTTACGCGAACGACCGGGTACCGAAGAAGCAACGAAAACGCTTTAACGGGAAATGGCACGGCGGAAAATTTGCGAGAGATGAACATCTATGATTGCCAGATGGCGGAATTTCCTCCGCAAAGTTAAACGAAATATATTCAACTTCTGCAGGAGACACGTGCGCATTTAATTGAATACTATATATATGTATGTACATACATATACACATTTGAATTTATATCTCGTATAAGCGTGAAATTGATTTTATCTCGGTTCGTGCTCGCGGCTTTTCATCATCATCCTTTCCTTCCCGCGCGACCGAGGATTTATCCTCGGTTGACTTTAAATAATAAATGTACGGAATCCTGTCGGAAGCGAGCACCGACACGCGCTTATTTCCCGCTACACTCTACAGCACATCGCGACGGCCGTCGCACAATTGTGAGCGTTGCGTCACCACGGCCAAGAATATGAGATTCTGGGTCTCTTGGTGTGAAATACGACGCACTAGGTTGCAGTTGACGTTTCAACGGAATTAAGGCCCAAACAGAGAAAGAGAGAGAGAGAAAGAGAGAAAGAGAGAAAGAGAGTTGCCAAGACTCCGCTGCATTGTGAATGAATATATATATCGCGTGAAAACGCATTACGACTTTCGCGACGACGACATTTATCGCATCGAGACAAAAGTTGTTATTACGACGCGTTACACGATGTAACGATAAACTACCTACCTCGCACGGAAGTAATTTAATCAACATCATTAAATCCCGACCCAATTTCGAAAATTCACCCCTCTCTCCCCGTATGATTATCGCGTTCACTTGGACGGCCGCCGCGCCATTGTTCCCCCATCCCGCAACTTCAGAATGGTATTAATTTTCCCATCAAAGCTACTATTAAAGCGTTTATGCATCCCGTCTCGCGATTGCGCTTCGTCGTGTGTTCGCGGAATGTTTTAGGGTAGGTAAGTAATCAGCATCGCGATAACTCGAATCTTGAGTACACCCCGTGGCATTGTGTACCGAGAAGCGCGGTGGCGTAGTTACGCCCGCGAGAGGATGCATTACCGGAGATTATGGCAACGGGGATAGTAAATCTCTCTCGAGGAGAGAGCGCGCGGCAAGCGGCTCATACCGCGCTAACGAGAATCGTGATTTACGGGGGCCTGACAGTTTTCGTCTCCTTCCTCCTTGTTCGGTTATTCCCCGCGCGCGCGTACGTATCAGCGCATCGTCGCCGAGCGTTATCTCGCTGGGACGAAGACGAGCGCATATCTCTCTCTCTCTCTTTTTCTCCCGCCTCTCTCTGTTCTCCGCAAACCGAGAACGCGAGAACCACACAACACAAGTCTCGTCGTTGTTCACAAACTTCTCGCGCGAGGAGAGAGTCCTCGGATTTTAAAACGTGTCGCGCATCCCGGAGTGAACGCGTGGGAGCTGCGAAGCGTGAAGAACGGCGAAAACTCTCGAGACGCAGAGAGACTGCTGGAAGCTCTCTCTAGCCGAGTTAAAAAGTCACGTCAACCGCCCGGGAAATTGCAGGATTTGTCGGACTCGGGCGACTGTGACGTCGCCCGCTGAAAGAGGGGACAATTGGGAGAGATTGGAGACAATTTCGAAGTTCCGAGGATGAGCTTTAACGTTTCCTCAGTCTTCCTCTCTCTCTCTCTCTCTCTCTCTCTCTCTCTCTCTCTTTCTCTCGGTCAATTTCTGAGTTAGCGTCCTCGGGGAAACGCGACGATTACGCGTTGCTCCTCGGCGCAACGTCGACATTTTTATATACGCCGCCGCCTTCTCCTCTTCCGCGAGCGCGCCGCAGCTCACGACGTGTAACGCATCGAAATACGGCGTTTACGGTACCTACGCGAGTTCGACGACAGACGACCGGCACAAGATTATTCGAGTCGTCGTTTAAAAGAAGAAGAAGAAGAAAAAAAAAGAAAGAAAGCGCCGCGCTTCTCGCCAAGAAGAACATTCGCTGCTGCACTTACTTCAATCAAAAGAGAGAAAAGTCCACGACTAAATTATACACCAGAGCTTATTCATCCTTTTGTTAACGTTGGCGTGAATAAAAAAAAAATAAAATAAAATAAAATAAAAAAAAAAAAGACAAAGAACTGAAGACTCGTCGAATAACCTAGTCGCGATAAATGTTCTAGAACTGTATCTGAGTAAACGCAGTACAGAGAAAATTTACCGCGCGTTGAACAACGGACTGAAAATGACAGAGAGCGACACACTTAAGACAACGATTTGACGCGGTGCATTTCTCTGTCTCAAAGAAGAACGCGAGTTTAATTGATAAAAAGAAATTTGTTATATTAATTACTAATTAATACACACACATCCATTTTATTCTCTCGATTTTAAGTCAGTGGAAAATATGTGATCGAAGATGTCAGGCAATTATTGTCGATTGGACACAATTTTAATAACATTTTGGTTTCACGCAATCGAATAGAATGGACGTATGTGATCACAGTTTTGTACAACAAATTTTTCTACAAATTAAACTGATCGCGTTCTTTTTCGAGACAGACTGTATAAGCGCAGTTTGCTTCGACTAATCAATCAATCATTCCGAGCAAAATCACTTCCCATGCATGTCGTTTAATTAGAATAGGACGCGGATAAAGGCAATCGCGCAGAACACACAGGGAGAGAGAGAGAGAGAGAGAGAGAGAGAGAGAGAGAGAGAGACAAGAATCTTGTGGAATGTATTATTAACCCAAACCGTCAGTGCACCTAAACTCTCAAGTCAATCTCAATCAGTCGATGCGCTCGCTGTTAATTCATCCATCATTGTGCGACCTTTGTGCGACGGAAACAAGATCCTATTTTGCGCGCGCGCTCCGCTTTAATTATATTATACGGCTCTAGCGTATAATATAATTAATGAAAAAAATCCCGGCTGACCAAGTGTTCGCGACGTAAGGTTCACGACGCGTAAAACCGAACACAATTTTTCACAACGACGATGAGAGAGAACGACTCTAATCGCTTACGGCGCGTATTTGCGGCGGTAAAACCTGATATCCTCGGCTTTGACGACGCGACGTGAACGCGCTGTGTGTGTGTGTGTGTGTGTGTATGTGTGTGATATCACCGTCTTTTTTTTAGAGAGCTGCATTTCTACGCGCGAGGTGGACTTGTAATTTAATACGCGCTGTGGAGAATGTATCTAGTCGTCGGAAAAGGATCTTCGTTTTAATTAGGAGATGTTGAATTACGGACCCGGACCCCGGTATTCTTCGTCTCTCTTCGCGAGAATACGCTTTCTCTTGCGCTCAAAGACGCTCGTATATTATTTTATGAATCGTGATACATTTTTCCCGCTTTCTTTACACGGCGAATATCTCGGTATGTATTACAGATCTTTTCTTATTTGCAGTAAAAAAAAAGAAAATTAATTAACGCGTGGTTTATGCGCGAGGCTTAATTAATAATTAAAGTCTACATACGTTCCCCTACGTTATTGCTGTTAATAAAAAAAAAAAAAAAGCACTTTTGCAAGAAATACGATAATACAGATAAAACACTATAAGTAGTAAGTTTTACTCTTTATATCCTTCGGCTACGATTTTTTTTTTTTAATAAAGTGGAAGTACGTTCGCACGAACAGAATCGCCCGAGGTGTTAAGAAAAGTTAAAGCAATATATATTCATATACATCAAAGAGCGAAACATTTCCCCTTAGGCAGCGGGAAAACTTTGTTGTTTGAGCGGTTCGGTTCGCGCGGCCAAGTTCACGAAATAATAAACGTTTAACACGTGCCGAGGTCGCGTCCCCGCCGGGCCAAGCCCTCATCGCGACTACTTAACGCTGCGAACTTCGCCAGACTATCAGAGAGGATCAGAGCGTAGCCGTGAACCTGAAATCCCGTAATGGGCTAATATCCAGCGCATGTGCGAGGTAGCCTATGCAAATGAGATATCGGCGCCGAGTCTCGCGCGCAGAGACCAACCTGGAGGAAATATCCCGGCCGCAACAGCTCCCGGTAACGAACTGGCTAGAGGTTCTGCAACGGCAAGGGGTAGTATAATAGCAGTAGAGGCCGCCGGGACGAACGGAAGGGATTAACATTGCGGCCATCTTTGGGACCGGTCCAATGACCCAGCGGAGCCTCCATTGAGATTAATCGGGATTGATTTAGGCAGGGCGAGTGCAACCGGAGAACGGGGCGCGGTTCATACTACGGGGCTCACCGAAGAACCCTGACCGCACATGGAATATTAATTCTCTCCGACTGGCTCGATTTTCCGTCTCGCTTCTGCACCCGCGCTTGCTGACCTGCACTTTGCCGAAGAATATCTGTGTTCGATATTCGATATTCTCTTTCTCTATCTTCTTCTCTCTTTCTCTCTCTCTCTCTCTCTCTCTCTCTCTCTCTCTCTCTTCCCATATCTTTTCCTTTTTTTCTACGCGGTAAGAAACTTCTCGGAAAAAGTGTAAGATAAGCCAGATCTTGGGGAGAAACACAGCGACTAATTTGGAAATGTTATTCTTTTCGGCCGCGAGAACAAGTTCCATTATCATTTAATGGAATTTCGTGAGAAATCTATGTGGAAAAATAAATACACACACTTAGCTCGGTGTGTACGTAAATAAAAACTTGTTACGTAAATGAAAATTTGATTCAAAAACAGATGCGGGTCGCGTTGTTGGGAGTGTTAATGATGCTCGTGAGGTATCGATTAAATTTTCAATATTTTCGATGTGGTTCAATTAGTCAAATGACGACAAAATGGTTTTCCGATTAACATTTCAATGTGAAACCGATCGTCGCGCGCTAAAAACGCAAAGCAAAAGCTCAGAGATAAATCGCTCCGAAATCAGTCAGCCGTATTTAATGCTAAAATTCACATCGGGACTATATTATTCCGTTCCTAACATAAAGACGTATTTCCTCTGGAGTCTCATGGGGATTTCGGGCGAATTGCCGCGCGCGCGCGCACGGAATCGTTCCGGTCATCGATCGGCAATAATTTCCCGCAGAATCGGGGCGTTAATTCGAAATCACTGTCCGCAAGACGAGGATTTCCGTGATCCGATTTGTGTTATCTCTCCTCGAAGTTTCCTCCTCGGAATTTAGCGCGCTTGGTCTTCGACTGTCCCTCGCTCGCTCGCTCGCTCGCGCGCGATTTACGGTAATTACCCGCGTGCTGGATGACGGTCATTAGTTATCGTTCGCCGAATACGTGTACACGGTATGTTGTTGGTAAGAGTGACATGCGAGCAGATATATACGCAGAGCAGAACTTGCGAGAGAGAAGTAATTCACAACGAAGTGAAGTGACGACTTCTCTATTTTTCCCATTTTGTCGGGAAAATGCGAATTTTATAGTCGGCCACAATAACTTGTTATCATCTAGTTTGGTGAGTTCTCTCTCTCTCTCTCGCTCTCAAGGGACGTAACCGAATTTCGACTTTCTGCGCGAGCAACAGTCCTTGGTGCGTTACGAAACTTGCGCGCGAGTAATTCTGAACTTTTCGCACCAGTAGAAACGGCGCGCGAAACGGAAACGGATATCTTGTCCGTAACGTTGCGTCAACGTTTCACTCGGCGCTGCGTTAATCGATCGCGACTGTTTTTTTTTTTTTCGAGCACATCACAGAAAAATATACATAGAACGAGGCAAACATTGCTGCGTTTGAAGCAAAAGATGCGAAAAAAAACAAAAATCAAACTTTCTATTTTTTTGTAAATATTTCTATCGGTAAATAAAATATATACATTTATTTGATTTGTTTATTTTTCAACAACAAATTTTGTAGCTTCGCTATATTTCACACGACAGTTTTTAGATCGCTTTCTTGATCTTTGTGGTGGCTGTTGTATCGAAACGCACGATAATAAGGGTAATGCGCAACAGACAGCGTGGTATAAGAGGCAAGTGCAACCACTTTTCGCTTGTCCGCGATCTCACCATTATTGGAACATAAACATCGTTACGATCGATCCACATTGTACTATACTTGTAATTTGATTTCTATAGTTTCGCGAGGAAACACCGCGTTGTCACAGGAAGTTTCTTCAGACCGCGATCCTAATTTTAATAATGTCTTCTTTGCTAGATAACAAGAGCTGTTGTTGGATGATTGAAAGTTTAGAGCGATCGGAACGGTTGACTCCATGTTTGTAATCAATTCGCGCGTTAGATTCTCATTCCGTGTATATATATATATATATATATATATTGGATAAGAGAAATTGCATTAAAAAAAATAAAATAAAGTAAATAAATCGCGTCTGAGATTGCGGGAGAATAATATTTTTTCGTGAACTCTGTTCTAAACCCCGCGATTTCAGGATTAATGCGAGATTCAATCGACCCGACGGCACGTACGTAGTATCTATCGGAGATACATCCGCGAGATATCAAATCTTGTGCGAATCGGTTTCGACAAAAACTCTCTCGCTCGCCGTCTTCCCGACCCGGTTATTTGCGAGTGCCATGGCGCTGATAATTTTCTCGGGATCTTCTACGTCGCAACTTGATGACTTACAAAGATTCATTTCGAACGTCCATTTAAACTACCGGTGCTAATTATTATCTCATCTTTTCATCCGTTCATCCTCCTTTCTCGTCTCTTATCCAAGTTTACTAGTCATTCCGTGTAATTTCTTTTCGCTCTGCTTCTTCTGTCAAAATAAAAGAATTATGCCGGGAATCAGAGTTTTAATTTACAAGATAAATTTGCGACGTAGCCGGAGAATTTGATTACTTTTGAATATCCGAAGTTTTTTCTCGCATTCTCTCTCTATCAATTACTTAAATTGATAAAATACTAATGGTAAAATCATTAGTATTATAATTATTGTTATATTACGCAACTCTTCAGAAAACACATGTTTTTGTTGTTGTCGTTTCAACAACAAAATTGTATCCGGATCGCACATACATACACATCTTTAATTTTGCGTGAAATATTTATGTTCAATTAACAGCGCACGCGGTGAAATGACTCATTGCGAAGCCGAGTGCGCACCATCTGCGCCGGCACCCACCTGTGTTGCATTAACGCGCGAAAGTTCGTAATTACATTCCTCCGGAACGGCTCAGGCCGGAGAGCACAACCAAAAAGTATTTTCTATCGTCCGTTTCGATTCTCTCCGTCGGCTCGCCCAGTTTTGCGTGGAAATGCAAAGAGGCCTCCGGGGGGTGAATAGACTGATTGGTCGAAGTCGCGTCCCATTACGGACGGAGAAACGATTAAACTTTCGCTGCTAATTAATCGGAGCGCCCGGCACGGGCTCTCGTAATTCCTCGCGAGAAACGAGACTCACGCCGAACCGTAAATAACTTTCGCTGTAGCGATAAAGGGCGAGAAAAGATCCGGAGGATGGGATGGAAGAAGCGAATATATATATATATCCTCGTCACGGCCACTTTTTGCCACGGTGCTGTGTCCTTGTTCTTTTCGTATTCTCTTTCTCTTTGCGGACTCTTTTCATTTCCGTCGTCATCCGAGAATGCAGACACCGAATCTCTTTCTGCCCCGAATACGAGAATTCAACCCTTTCTTTCTGCTTCTCGCGCAACGGAGAGAAGACAGAATTTTCTTTGTGCTCTCGCTCGATTATTCAGCATCTCCGCGCGAGATGATGACGGTCCGGCGAAACGACGCGGACTCTGTTGTCTCCCGTCTCCGAGTTCATTCGAGGGAAAACTCGCGAAAACTCCGGTTGGGGTCTCTCGGATAATACGTACGTGTCGCTTGCTTCGATTGTGTCGGTCGCGAAAAGCGCGACGCGCAACCCCGTCCCGACTCGAATATGATCCGGAGACCGCTGCTACAGTTTCGCTCCTACACTTAATCTTGGAACGAATCCACGAGCCGCGAGAGATTTATCAACGCGTATTTTGGCACGCCGTATCTGTTATCTGTATCTTGCGCCATAAGTGATTCGCCGCCCGTGTCTTTGTGTACCGAAATAAATGTGTGTACGAAGAAATCACAATCGACTATGTTATATACACAACAAACAATATCACTAAAAAAAAAAAAATGTTTTTGACGCGTGTAGCAATTATAGTTATTCCATGACCAGAGAAACATTTGCCAAACCTATTGGAGGAGTTTTAGAAAAAACAAAAATTCAGTAGACTCAACAAATTGTTTTTTGTCACTGGCCATACAACGGCAAAACCTTTTCGAAATGTTACATATCTACATTTCATAAAATTTCAGAACAGATTATTCCACTTATCCTACACTCAACAAATTGTTACATTGATTTAATGAATTTTGTGTGATGCTGTTATTTGGTTCTAACTTCAATAAATTACATTATATATAAACGAATATGTTTCATTAACTGACCATTTATTATTCTAATTATTTATTAACTTCAATGAATCACATGTGCAAACATGTGAATATGTTCAATTATATTAACTCAACATTTATTATTTAATGCGATGTCAGATTTGTTGCGAAAATTGCGATACGAAAATTACGTATTTGCGACCGCGGACACTCTTCTTGCAAAAAAACAATTGATTCCCGCGCAATTTCCGCGATCGTCATTATTATCCAGGTAGCAAGAACATTCACTCGAACGCAACACGTATACAAAAGGAGAAAAATGTATGAGCGCGGAAGAAAGATTATATTTCGGAAATAGTTGCGAAAAGAAGAATAGCTTCGAAAGATATTTAATCACGTTACTGGAGACGTTTTTATCGCGAGACGACGACGACGACGACGACGACGCGCTCGCGCTCGATTATTGTTTAGTTGAGTCACGCTACAATTTCGCGCGCGACAATCCCGAGCAAAATTCTCGCGATTGAGATAGATAGGTGAAAATTTTTCGTTCGCACCGCCTTCCGCGCTACGTCTCTTATAATATCCCGGAGAAATGATTTATGATTTTGTACCGTGTTTGCTTAGGTTTCCAATCTCCTCCCGGTTGCGTTCCATTTTCCGTCTCACGCGTCGCAGTCGTCGTCGTAGTCGTCGTTGTCGTCGTCGTCTATCTTTACATTTTATCCACGTTGCAAGCGGAATTCGTCGATCTATAAATCTTCGGGTCAACACGCGCAAATACGCGCCCTTCGTTCTTCCCTTTTCCAGAGAGAAAGAGAGAGAGTTTTGCGCCGCGACCAATAAGTTTCGCGCGCGCGCGACGAGATAACCGTGACTGTGCATCGCGCGTTCCCGGCTAAAAAGTTTTTACGATCGCGCACGCGAAACATCCTCGGATATATTCTCCGCTTCCGGTGTATAAAGCCCTCCGTTGTCACGGAACTCGGGAATTCCGACGGATGTTCGCGGGAAGCTGAAGTTACTTACGATATTTTCTTTTTTTCCGCGCCTTTTCTTTCTCTCCTTATTTTTATCGCAATTCACGCGAATGCTCCCATCTCGTCGCATTATGTCCCGCGCGCGTATATTCGTTTAAAAAATTTTTTTTTCGCTTTTTTTTTCGCGCGACGTCGTGTTTCGCCCGCCGACTCTCAAATTCGAGGAGAGAAACCATTACAATCACCGAAATATTAAATCCGATCGCGTTGTGTGTGTATGTGTGTGTGCTCGTTCGGTTTACACATGCCGTTCGGTATATTTGTAACGGTAAGTACACACCGTGCGGTTGTGCGCGCGGGTGGAAAATACTGCAGAAATATTGGCTATTTGTGTTTATTGTAAAACTCGCGTTCGCCGCTTGTTTAAGCGACGAAGCATTACGAAAAACTCAATGAACCGTGGATGTGTGTGTGTGTGTGCGCGCGTGTGTGTGTGTGTGTGTGTGTTGTACGCGTGCGTGGAAATGAAAAATACGATTTCACATGCAAGCAGCGACCAGATACGCACGACGCGAAGCATGCGTCGTACGTTTCCATCAGATATGATACGTTGAAATGAGGAAGGCGCCTTCTTTCTCTTCCGTATCGGATATTTATGTGCGCGCGTATATAGTTTTATAGCGTTCGCTCCGTTCTCTCCGCCCCCACGGGTGCGGTAAAACAATTTTATATGAATCGATGAAGGGAGGTATTCGCGCGTAGATACATCCCCCGAGAGAGAGGAGAGAGAGAGAGAGAAGAAACATACGCAAGTGGACTACCCCGGCCGATAAAAAAGTAAATTATAATGTTATCTTCAACCACCGATAAAATGTCTGATTGAACGGCGAGCGCATTTTTTGTAGCGCATAAAAATCCATAAACTAACCCGCACGTTATCGAGTTATATCCGACCGATAAGAGTGACGACGCGCGCTGGTCGTTTTGTCGTCGTACCGCGCTACGACGTCGTAAATAAATAGGCGATTGTAATAAAAGTCGTCTCTTTCTCCACTGTACAACGCATGTGCAACAAATTTCTCTGTGTTTTTATTGAAACTTCACTTTCAAACGGAAATGTTTATTTTAAAAACCGCGCATTCCTTCGCGCGCCGCGGAAGAGCAACAAAAATTCCACGTTTTCCCCTCGCGAGATCTTTCCTCCGAGTGTTCTTTCCTCCCCGCCCGTTATTGGCCCCATATATACATCCATCCGGAATTCATAAGCTCAGCTTCTCGGAAGTTATTCCTACTAGTTTGTTACGAGATTTCATCTTCCGCATGAAAGTGGATTCTTAACTTCTTCACACATATGTTGAACAACGTTATTGTTTCTCTCAGTGTGAAGAAGTGCAGGTTTTGAGATTTTTAACAATTCTGTGCGCGCGCGTTTTGTTTTTTGAATCATCAACAGTCTCGCTCTCGTTTTTTTTTTTTTTTTTTTTTTTTTTCGCGTTCACACGAGGCGCTCGATTACGCGTCGGCAGTAACCAACAATCGCTCTCTATTTCGGCAAATATGAGATATTACAATGTGTAATGATCATTATAATCGCGTGTAGTGATTAAACGGTGCGCTACAAATACGCATGCGATATAGATTAGTAATCTCTCGCGCGCTCCGATTGCGAAAGGGTTGCACAAATATATCGGGTTGATATATAACCAACCGATTCACAGTCATGTAATACACGCGTGCTTCTTACTATTTTGTATTTATGTAAATAGCCGAGGAACTCTTTCACGCAATGTTTTTTACTATTGCGCGCTGCGATCATTGAAATCACATGTTAATTACATGTAACGATCTTTACGTACCTCGACACCATCACGATGTCCTCTCTCTGAAGCTGCGTGTAACGCTGAGCGAACGCGAACGACTCGAAATTGACCGTCGTGTTTAATCGAGTTAACTGAAGTGTGTTAAAACCGCGATCAAAGGCGCAAATATGGACGTCAGAGAACCGAGTTAGGTTGGTCCATACGCCATAAAACCGCGATTATTCCTTTGGTCGATGTACACGCTCGATGTTCGAGATGATCACGCGACATTAAATGATACACGATGCATCTTCGATTTGCAAAACAAGTCAGTCGCGACTCACGCACGGACAATCGATCAAAATCTCGCTTCGAGATCGCGCGTCGAGATTAGATTCGTTCGATCTAAACAAAGTCTAATCGCACTGAGGCTGGTATTTGTGCAATATAAAAATATAAGATCGAATTACACACCTGGTTTATACTTGACCTATTGACCTTGTTTGTTTTTACGCTCGACGAAAAACTCCGTTTCAATCTCCACAATGATGCGCGAATTCGATAGCTCGACACGGGCGGATTTTCACGTGTCCCGTGTATGATAGAGACGCTATTCGAGACTATTAGCCTATCTATAGTTCGTTCTATGCGCGGTGGCGTAGGAGAGAGCGCGCGGAGCGCGTACCTCAGTGAGTGGTGGGGGCGCGCGACTAGCTCTTTTTACTTTCGACGGCCGAGCGGGACGGACGCATCACCTGTCGTCGCGAGGCACGGCGCGCTTTATAGTGGGAGAAGTTCGCCGTAGCTGTTTGTCTACGCCGCGCTACTCAAAACACGACAAGAAAACAATTCCACCTTCCCTCATTCCTTCCCTTCTGCTTCATCCGACGAAATTTTCCACATAAAGCTCTCGATTAGGTAACTGCAATAATAGTGCAGCGTTGAGTAAAATATCGACGACTTTCATAATTTATATTCTCTTTTGGTACATTTTGATATATTACGTCACATCTCGCGTGTATAATAATGTAGAAAGAATAAAATAAAGATTATTAAGAAAGAGAGAAACGATTGCGCGAATCTTTTCGTGTCAATTTCGTGCACGCGTAATTGATGGTTCGCGGGACCGCCATCTTAATTCGCAACGCCACCTCGCAAAGATTGTTTTATCAAGTGTCGCGTTAAGAATAATATCGCGATTTTTGTTTGGTCATTTGTATTCTTTTGGTACATTTTCGTGTAACGCGTATGTAACACGGAAAGAGTAAAATACTCGAAAGATACTGCCGTGTTTTCGCGACAAGTTTTCGCGCGCAAATGATAATCTAGAACTGTCGTTTTATAACACACGTTTAATTTGTTTTATCAGAAGTAAATAAAATTGAAGTAAAAGATTTATTTGAAGAGAATCACGATTATTACGGTAGATATATAAAGAAAACTTGAAATAAAACTTATCCGAACTAGTGATAATAAAAATCGACGTAACTCGGTGTTTTCGATAATAGAAAATTCTAATCGACTTTGACATTGTTTACTATACCGAAGTACATAACATTCGCACACATTTTACAGAAACGGACGGACTATTTACGAGCTTGCATACGTGTTTGCAACATTCGAAGAAATGATTGAATTTACATGAAAAGGTGCATATCTTCGCAAAAATAAAATATATGTTTTTATATTAATCTTTATATTAATCCTTACTTTACATAATATATTTAATTGCTTTGCAGTTTACTCTTATTGTATTCTACTGTTTGTTGTTTCAGACACCGAATTTTCAACAGGACAAATGTCTGTGGTGACCGGAGAAGCCTATTTCGAGCTATGTAGAACTGGCACGAAGGTACATTTTTTATCTATATTATTTGAAATAAGCTTGTAAAATATCTAACTAGAAACAACATTCAAAACTTTAGTAAAAAGAAAAAATGAGAGTTTTTTAATTAAAGCAATTATTCATAAACTATAAACAATCAAAATTTGAATAATAAATCCAAATTTTAAAGTTGTACATTTAAATTCTTTTGAAAATATATATATATTTTATAAACTTATCGTAACAGCATGAGTTTTACAAAAACATCTAACTGATAGTTGAAGTTGTTTACAACTAACGATAAAATTTATATATTTTTGTTACAGAGCGGTGTAGCTGAAAGTGATCAGGTCTTCAATTAGTACATTTTAAGGTAAGAGATGATGATTCTTTCCTATAAATCAGTGCGAACCGCTTACTTAGTATATATTTAATAATAGATATGTGTTACTTTTACATATTTAACAAACCTGTAGAAAATAAAGCATTGCGCATAATAACATAACCTATCCTTGTTTTAAAAAAAACGATATAACAGAAACTTTTTCTTCTTTCTTATGTTACACTTGAGTATGTATATATTACGAAGTTCCTTATGAAATTTTAAAGTATAAATTGAAAAACAAATGAGAAAGAAAGAAACATGAACATAGTATGAGTACGACAGTATATGACATAGTACATTCAAATAATTTTCTTATATTGCGTGCTCACTGCTTTATTTTTTCTAAACCAAAACGAACTTTTGTTTGCAAACCGTCGAAATCGACGCCTGTATTGCAAAGTAACCTCGTGAAATCGCGCGCAATGTTACAAATTCGCAAAGAATAGGTCTATAGTTTTGCTACTTACACTTTTGAATACGTCTTATTGAATATTATTCGTGTTCTGAGAAAATAGAGTCACGTATTTAAAAAAAATAATTTAGATAGATTATTAGTTTATTGTAAGCACGAGGTTTTATTTCTAGTTGTTTGTCACGTATATATTTGCACATTTTTATTAATAGAAATTTTATCAAGTTATTTTTACAAGATAAAAGTTTTGATGGCACGTTTTAATGACAAATCGTTTATAAAACTATACGTACGAAATATTATACGCTATCGGTTTAACTATCGAGAGTCGGATTGCTCGTTAAAATCAAAGATTTTGCACGTGTTTTAACGTCGCGAACATCGTTGTTTTGTACGACAAAACTATGCTTCGCTCAAATTACATTGCGAGGCACTATGTTCTCGCACCGTACTCGCAAATCTGTGAGAACGCTACTGACATAAATCATCGATGGACCACGACGCAGATGTTGGACGACTTTTTAAGAGGAGAATGACAGAAAGACGCGAAATGGTTGGTGGACCCGCTTCTTGGAATCCGCTTCTTGGGACTAGAGGAGAGGAAAATACTTCGATGGACGACGTGGGACGCCGCGCACATATAAGTGCAAATAAAAATGTGTTTTCTGTTCCTTTTAGTTTTAATATATTTCTTTTAAATTTTATATATTATTAGATGATTTTATACTCATACACTAATGCGA
This sequence comes from Pseudomyrmex flavicornis, assembly GCA_014825475.1. Lineage (NCBI taxonomy): Eukaryota > Metazoa > Arthropoda > Insecta > Hymenoptera > Formicidae > Pseudomyrmex > Pseudomyrmex flavicornis. The sequence goes on from QVNW01001108.1 coordinate 65,432, forward strand.
GAAAATTTTTATCAGATTTAAGATAAATTTACATTAAAATTACATTAATTTAAAAAGAAAGTAATTACTTTTGTGTTAAGACATCTTTAGTTTTTGGAATTATGAAACTGTCATACATAATGAAACATATATTTCTATTACATTTCCAAGAAACAAAAACCAAATTTGAATACATATACTCTCTATATGCAAATACTAAAAACAACTAAAAGGAACAGATTGTTAAAAGAAACAGATTAAATATTGCATGTGTAGAGTAGTGTTCGCATGAATTCTCGCACTGATTTTTAATGGTAAAATAAGGAAGTCTCTCGCATTGTGAAATAAGTGACTTTCTTTATTTACCAGTTTTGCATGATTTCTATTTTGCAATTATTGTTATATCATTTATATTTTTGATGAAGCGTTTTATGTGTGAATTTTTACTCAAGTTTTACATTATTATCAATGCATTAGCCACACTTCTATGTTGATATCACATTTTATATGTGTATTTCTGAAATTTCTTAATTTTGTTTCCCCTGTATTCTGTTTTTTTTTTAGTCACATAAGTTTTCTATTTAACAACGCGTATAAATATTCTCGTAACATATAAAATATAAACTCTTTCGTGCGCGTTAAAATAAATAGTAAAGTAACTTGTGGAATAAGAAGTAGGGAAGTAAAGTTTTATATTAACTGGAATATTATAGAGAAATATTTATGAATTACGATCACTTTACATTAATGTAAGACGCAATTATTTCTCAAACATATACCGTTTAAATAGTAACTCGTCACTCTCCGTTACTTCCTATATCAGAATTGCTCTTTTTATTGTCGTTTGCGACGTAATGTACTATCGATAGCAAATGGAAGCAACGTTGATCGTCCCCACGTTGTCGATAACATCGCGAAATCTCTCGTTCCGGATTACCATGCCATTGTCATCGATTTATTTTAATCTCTCTTTCGGAAATCGTGGCCTATGGAGTGCGTGGATGAGTAAACTAATGGCGGAGGGTGTAAATTTATATAACTTCGGTGTGTTATCTAAATGGCTCCGGTTTCTGCTATCTATATCCGAATGGTCGAACGCTGGGACGACATTCGATGAACTGAAATGCGACTTCGAGGTGCGCGCCCGATTTCGCTATCTCTGGCAAATGATCGCATATGTGAGAAGATTTTCTCTCGCGAACGTTGGGAAAGTCACGAAATGGCTCGGCGATGCATAAGTAAGGAATTTTAGGCGTCTCCTTGTATTCCTCAAAGACATTCCGAATTGAAATATATCAATATGTAAAAGAGCACTTCCATCGTTCAAATAATAAAAGTACGGAGTACAAATAAGGAAATGAAATACTCGCGAGTAGTTTTATGTATTTTATATACGTCACCACACACATGTGGAACATACGACGTCGAAAAGAAAAAAAAAAATAATTTGCAGTATTACATTATCAGGATACGTGCAAGAACCGGGAAAGATAAAAAAAAAGATCGCAAAAACGCGGCGAAGTAACCCCCCGTAAGTACTCAGATCGCGTTCGGTGGATTTATAACAGGTGCAGAGACTAGGAAAGAAGGTGGACCTCTTAAATGTATCCACGGTCTACGGAGCCTCGCTATCTCTGCCAACGATTACGTAGCCGGGGGTTGAGATTCTTTTATCCTTAAGCCGGCAAAGAAGAATGCACTCCTTTCGTTCCCACGAAGACTGATCGCGCATTCGCGAGGATCTCGCGGGTCGATCTCGGTTTTTAAGTACAAAACTTCTCGTGGCGTTAAGCGCAACGCGTAGAGTAGGAAAAAAAAAAAAAAAAAACAGAAAATGAAAGAGGGTAGCAGATCAAGTTTCAGCCGGATGATCGTAGGATGATCTTTTTTGTTTTAATTCCTTTCCCGCATTTTTATTGTTATTCCACGCGCGAAGAATACTTGACTCCGAATTACGCGCGCGATATTTTCTGAAATTTTATCACAAAACAAACACATTTTACGAGATTAAATTTGCGTCGTAGTATTTGCTCCGTCTCTCTCTCTCTCTCTCTCTCTCTCTCTCTCTTTCTCTCTAAATGATAGAAAATTACGTTTGATAGAAAGACGCGCTTGTTGCGAAACACGAGAGTGTAACTCAGGATAATTGCTCTCGATATATAACGGAATCTTTTCAATCGGACGAAAATAAAAGATGACAAAGCAGAAAAATGTGTTTGGCAAGGAAAACACGATCCTTCTTTTTATTTCGCGCTTCCCATAAGAAACACTATTGCAAACTCGGGGAGATAGAGACTTTTTTATTGGGGTTGAGATTACCTGAACGTTGTTTTCAGTTCGTTCTCTTTTCCTCAAGCACTTTATTTTCCACTAAGATGATCAATCCTTAACAAAACTGTCAAACCATTTGCTTCGCGGGAGCACGGGAGCTTTAATTTCATCATAACTTCCCCCGCTCTCTTATACGTGCTTTTGCGTTTTCTTCGCGCGCCAGATTGACTTCAATTAAATGTCCATCAATTTTTGATACTAATTACGTAACTGCGCGAGAAATTCGCTGCAATTAGACTCAAATGAAATTGTACACCGCGATAAAAAAGAACCGCTTTTGAAAACTATTCAACAGACGATAAATTAGTGGTAGGTAAGGTTTTTTAATTTACGTGTATTATTGTATGTATTTATCTTCTAACAAATTTCTTGTAAAAAAGAGTTAAATACTTAACAGCACACACACTTCATCTTACTACTAAGCTCAAATTTAAATCAGCGCTGCTCGACCACTTAATTTTACTAATCAGTGCACAAAAGCGCGAAAGAGAGACGCGAGCTCGGTCATTGACACAAGTGCACACACACACACACACACACTAAAACGCGCGGAAGGAGCGCGTTACAGTTTCGCATCGCGAACGGCTGTGTACACACGCTCTGCAAACGTGTGCACCTTTTACAGCTACGTGTGTAAGAAGTAATTCAGTACGGCTCAACTGCAAGAATTAGCAATTCGAGGGTAATTTAGACGTATCGCGCGTGTCGGCTGCTGTAAAAGCTTCGCTCGGCACAAGCCGCCGTTTAATTCCCCCTAAACACATTTATGCTTGCGAGATCGTTCGTTTTAAATTACCGTAACGTAAATTTTCGAAAAGGAGAAAAGTAAATCGGTAAATCCCGCATGAACTCATTTATTTAGGACATTTAAAAGTTGTGTGTGTGTGTGTGTGTGTGCGCGCGCGTACCATTTTGCAATGGGGAGCAATTAGGAAATTGAATCGCTCTTCTTTTAAGTTTATTAAACTACTAATGTTAATTAACTTATTTAACAGAAGATGTAATTGTGATTTTAACAGATGCGGATTGCGACGTAATAAAAACTTCTAATTTTTTAATATGTGAAGAGATAAAATAAGAAAAAAACAATTGGTCAGAATAGCAAGAAATTACTATATGGCCAGCAAGAAAAATGTGCTAAGTTTATTTTTTGCCAACAGAACGTTTTGTTGATAAAACAAAAAATTCAATAGACTCAACAAATTTTCTTGCCGGCCATGTAATAGCAAAACTTTTTTTTCCGCGGATATCTATCGGAGGAGATTTTTTTTTTTTTTTATTAACAATATGAAACGTGAAGCGTGTTTTAACTATGTTTACTTCCGCGGAAATAGAATTCAGATAGCTATCCTGTCGCGTCGCACTTAGATCGCAGACATGCGACGTAACGACGTGTCAATCTTCGTCGTCGATTTCACATCACGTCGATACGAGCCACCGAGATACCCTAACGAGAAATGAAAATATAACACGACGGCTCATCACGTACTGTCAATATCACATATTTCGCCGCATTCAAAAGTTTGCTTATCTCTACAGATAAGCTTATCTCTATACGTTTTGAAATATGTGTGTGTTCTTCCTCGCGTGACGCACAGCACGAAGTAAACATCACGTCGCGAAATTTGCAAGCCAAATTTTTTCCTTTCAAGCCGCGCAATATGCAACGGGACAATCGCTATTAACGCGCGCGGTAATACGTAATTAAATTTTAATATCAATTATAAGTGCGAATTCGGTTGGTCGGAAATGCAATTTCGTTTAACAAACGCGCGTCACAGAAGCGGAAAAGACGGATGAAAATTTGTCATGTGAAAAATTTCATTCCGCGAGCTAACCGCGTATGAATATAAAAACGATCAAAGTGTCTTCGAAATCGAAAAAGTTTTTGGCGTTGCCAAATATTTTTCGTGAATTGTCCGTTTCTTCTATTTTTATTGTCGAAACAAGACACGCGCAAACACTTGTCTCGTTTTCTAAACTTTCAAGTTACTTCGCTGCAATTAAATCGATTCAATTTATGTAGCGACACGCCGCTAGCAAGAGCGCGCACCGTGACGATTTTCGATATCGCGTTTCCCTTCGAAATTCGATACGGGACGGGATGTAAAGTGCCACGCGAAGTTACATGAAACGTTTGACTTTTATTTTATTTTATTTTTTTTTCTCGCATATAACCGCACGCGTGTATTCACGTTACTCACGCGAACGTACGTAGACCCTACGTGTTTTGAAATATTCAGCGACGCGCGAATCTCCGTCGTGTCACTTCGCTAGTATTCCGCGCGCAAAATCGCGTATAGATACGCTCTATTGTTATCTCTGCGTGGTGAATAATACAGCGCTTTTTTTTAAAATACACACTTTTTTTTCTTGTTTTTTTTTTAAATATTTGATTCCGCGTCCACAGTTACTTCTCTTCGCGCTTGTATAAATAAAAGTCTGTCTAAATACAAATAAATATGTTGTACTCAATCTTTAATAGAATAAAGTTGGAAAACCAACAAAAAAAAATTGAATATAAAACGCGCTTGCACGCGGATTATTGTCGATGACGCGAAAAATAAATCAGGCGGAAGTTTTCGCGCACGCGGTCTCGAGATTCTCCCGTCGTCTCTCGTTTTCCCCGAATGACAACGAGGAAGTTCAAGGCTTTACGAGAGACGGCGTCGCGACGCTCGGTGCCAGACCGGCGGCGGAGCGCCGACGCGCAGCGAGATCTCGACGGGAAGAAAAAGGGAAACGAACGCGCCGGCAAATCTGGCGATGGTCGAAAACAGAAGGGGAGGAAATCGCGGGTGGTTCCCGGTGGGAATTCGGCTGCCAATTGAACGGCGACGGAACTCGAAAGCGCGATTTGCAAGAATAAAGCGTCCGATTGAAGCACTCGTTTTTACAATCGTCTTCACACTGTCGGTTGGTTCTCGTAATAATGGAGAAAAAAGAAACAGAAAACACTTTGCTCTTGCGATAATCGTGTAAGAGAAGATGACATTAACATAAGATAACATTTGGAATTGAAAAAAAAAAAAAAAAAAAAAAATGGCGCTCCTTAATCTCTGATGAAAATTAAGAATCGTGCCTTATCTTCGATCTGTGATTGAAAACGTAATTGAAGTATAATTGCGTATTATTTTCGATCTCCGATTAAAAGTGCTATTATAAAATATTCATTAATTCTGATTAAGCCGTACGCGACTCTGTGTTTTTCTCGAGTTGATAATTAAATATATGCAAATATATAAAAGATGCAAGTACGCGCATATATACACACGGCGTTAGTTTTGCGATAATAAAAGACGTGCAAATTATTAAAATATGTTTTTTGAAAACCGCAATATACGAATGCTCGACGTATAAATTACTAAATCGCGGCTTTTGCAAAGTACCTTGTTGACGTTTCAGTGTTGCTCTTTGATTTCACGTATTACTGTTTTCACATATCTCGTTTCGTTATTAGATCTCGTTACAAGGCAAATCTCTCTCTGAGATTCTATTTAATTAATGCGTGCGAAGCAAATTCTGTTTAAAAAAAAAAATTTAATTTTAATAGTTGCGATATTTGTTCTTCTCGCGAAAAAAAAAACAGATTGCTGCGCGATTGTAATTCTCCAACACAAATTTAATTTCACAATCGAGAAAATCATAAAGCGCCGATTGAATTTTGTTTCGGCGAGCGATAATATGTATTTTGTTGACGTTGTTACAGAAACGTTGTCGCGAAACACAAGTATTGTATTACTTATCCTCAACTCGAAACAAACAAGATATTTATTTATCACGCGTGCGCCACAATTTGTCATTTGCTGATAAATCATGAAACGGAAGGTTTCCATTTTATCGGATCGCGTTGTATTGTATAAACGCGAAATCGAACGCTGTTGTATTAGTTGCGAATTTCGAAATTTAACATTGACAACTCACCCGCCGTCGCGGAACACGGTGCGGTGTTGTGACAATTATTGTTACAACATACTTACGTACAAAGGTCGCGAATATCGAGAGGAGAATAAATCATCGATATTTTAACAGATATGCATATCTCTCTTTCTCTCTCTCTCTCTCCGCAAACTAATGTTTATTTGTCACGTAGTCGCGTCGCGGCCACAAAACAAACATGTTCGTTGTGTCGCGCGTGTATATGTTACAAAATATAATTTTATTTAAAAACATAGGTTTATTAATCGATACGTAACTTTTTTTGCGATATCGAGAAAAAATTCAATACGATTTTACTTGTGCGGGTTTATATGCGCTTCGACGTGAATCCATTCGCCTACAACACATTGGCTACGATAATCGATACTATCGAATATCTTTATTAATATCATATACGTTATCATCGCGTATCCAATATCTCACATCCGGCTCCGGTGAATGCCGGGGTTGGAAATAACATTGTAACATGTACAATTCATCGGGTCCGATTCCGACGGCATACGAGATGAGTTTCCGTAATTCTTTTGTCGGTTAATATTTGCTGAATACATTAAATATTATCACCTTGTGTTAAAATCGCATTATATAGTAACGAAAGAAAAGTGTTTAAAAAATTTCAATATATCTCTTTTTTTTTTTTTTTGCAAAGAAACATTATTTTCACAAGTCATCCGCGACGTTAATCGCGCATTTTTTGGGGGGGTTTTTTTTTATCGTCGCAATTTTCATCGAAAACGCGGATATATCGTCGCGGTCTCATTTGCTTTAATGATGATTAATTGATTACCCTTGTGCGCTCATCAACCAATTCGAAGCGCGAGGTAATAAATTAACGTTTGCGTTCTTAGTCTCACTTGGAAACCTACCAATCGGCCAGAACTAATTAATTATAGCGATGGAAATGCGAGACGCATAAATCGATTGTCGCAGTTCCGCACTTTCATTATCGCGGGCTTCTCCCTTTCCCCCGGGTATTTAGTTTGCACCTCGGCGCTACATCAATTTCGGAAGCTTAACCGAGTCGACAGCGTTTGTAATTAGGAAGTATCGGAGGTCACTCGGAGGTGAGAAAATGTCAAAAACAAAAAAAAAAAGAGAAAAACATCTTCGGAAAGAGCTCGCGAGACAAATCGGAGCGGCGTGGAAATAATGACTTGTGAGAAGAAAATTCTTCATTAACCTTTAAAGGACGGGAAAATTTTGGTTCAAATCGACCTTTTAATTTACCTGAAATGTATGTATAATTTTATCGGATTAGT